>CAIGQS010000185.1:0-88103 GCA_903798195.1 Danio kyathit
TTTGATAACAGAGGTGTCACTGTAAGAATGCACAGATCTATAATGAAAGCATTCCATTACTTTAGTAACTGTTTATGCTCATTAAGAGAAAATTAGTCCCAGATCTGCTTCTGTACACGCCATTTAAAGAGGAGCTGAAGTGCAGGACACTTTGGGATTTGGGTGTGTGTTTAAACGGACAATACACTTAATAATATGTGAATGTGTCTGTCCTGGGTGTTTTATTTTAAACACAAACTAATTTTCTCTTAAATGAGCTGGGGTTGTTTATGAAGGGCGATGACCGACGCACTGCTGTAATGCAAAGAAAGTGAAAGCAGATATTTTTATATGGATTTCAACATGGTTTCAAGATTAAAAATATTGGAGAAATATGGGAAAATACTTGATTGGATGATAGCAGGATAGAATAGTAAAATACGGGAGAATCCCAGCAAAAACAGGAAGGTTGACATGTATGAAGTGAACAAGAAGTGTTTGAAAGGTTATTTTAGGTTACTTGATCAAATTAATTTGCTTCAGAAAGACCTTAATATTTAATTGGGAGCAAGGTATTAATTTAGTTTGACCTGTATACGTTTTTTTTTTTTGCTTTTAAGTTCCTGGAGCAATTGACTTGTATTTTATGAATGGTTTAAATGACAGTGAATCAGCTAAAACAATACAGCTTTACTTAATGCTTTACTGAAGTAACAAGTCACCTACAACGTAAATGACCTTAACATGAGGAAATTATCAACTGATTAAATTGTTAAGGGGTAAATGATCTACAGTATTTAAGTTGTGTTAAGACGGGGAAGTTCCCTCAGTTGACCATAGATGTCACTGTTGCATCAACAAAACTTCATTTGTGTGATCTTGATACTGAAGATTTGTTTTGCTAAAGGTTCACATGGTTTTGTCTTTTGTCTAACAGAGGACCAAGACCACTGAGACCAGTTCTGGCCCACGTTTGCCGCTGCAGGATTTCAACAGTGACAAGAACCAGTTCAGATGAGCTACTCTGCATTTACCGTAAGCTCAATCGCCTCAGCACTTCACCGGATGTAAATTAAACTCCAAATGGAGCATCTGTGATAAGAAGGATGCTCATTTGTGACCGCTAATTCCCCCGAGAGAGATCATTAACATTTTAAAGCCTACACATAACAATGATTCAGTGTTCGTTTCATATAAGATGTGTTAACAAATGTCTCGTCTTGTTTCCCATTTCAGAGTGAGTTCTCCAGGAAAGCAAACGGCGATGCTGTTCTCAATTCCACACCGTCAAAGACGTGCTCTGATTAAATGGGGAAATTGTTTACCTTTTTTTAAAAATTTAAATACAAGGTTAGGTCAATGACAAAGGTCAATCATGTGAGAATTGAGAATGTACAGGATTCAGTTCTCAGGTGTTTTTCTTATCGACATTACATATGCAGTTTTGTTTGTTTTTAAAAAAGGCACAATTATTTATATATATTTTTACAATAAAATGCCACTTTTAATAAAAAGCTTCTTTATACATTTTAAATTGACTTATTGTTTGTTATTTGTTGTGTAATATTTGTTTATTTTATACATACAGTGGGGGAAATAAGTGTTCAACACGTCACCATTTTTCTCACACGACATATTTCTAAAGGTGTTTACTTGAAATTTTTACTAGATGTTGATAACAACCAAAGAAATCCATATATGAAAAGAAGACCAATTTAATTGGTTTACAAATGAAGTTATGTGTAATATAATAAAATGACACAGGAAAAGAGTATTGAACACATGAAGAAAGGGAGGTGTAAAAAGGCAGCGAAAGCCCAGAGAGCAGCGGAAATCTCTCAGTAGTTATTCAGAAACCTTCTGCCTTTTGTCATTGTGAATTAATATTAGCTGCTTCAGTCCAACATCTACATTACCAGGATGATGAAGATGAAACCAGGGGTCCGTTCTTCATACGTGGATTACACAATTAGCTGGATTTGGTTATTAACGATTTGACACGATCCGGGATCGTTCTTCAAAACTCATCCGAGAGTTGTTGTTATAGCAACAGTTGTGGTAGCTCAAATCTGCTCAGGAGCAGGCTTATTTCATATAAAGTGGATCATTGGTGGATCATCTAAAGTGGTCATTTTAGCAAAGGTGATACTTATGCAACCTGCACTACAAAAGAAAAGTACAAAAACAGTCACAGGGTGGTTCTCCCCAAGGAGTTCAAAAAGAGCATTTATTAATATGGGCTTTTTAGATACAAACGCATACTATTTTTAGTTACCAACCCAGCTTTAGTACAATTTGTGAATGATAATGGACATGCACAATATTCAATTGTTTTTTTATTTTTATTTTAAAGGAATAATAATGTATGCAGTTATGTACATTTTTTGACAGCTAATATGACGGTGATTTGATGCATCGCAAAACCTTTACAGAAATCAAAATGCTTTTTTGATGCAAAATTAATTTAAACAGCCAGTTATTAAGAAACTTGAATAGGTCTAGGCTACTATAATAAAGAAAATCAGCTCTAAAAGCAAAACTAAATAAATTGCTATATACTCTTGACACATGAAAGTGTAATGCCTGCAGCTCACAACAAATATGGAAAGTTATGGCGTATCATATTTAACAAACAGTTAATTACGGATTTTATGCAATTTTGCTCACATGGATAATTGAATTTTAATCAGATGATGTCATTATGCTGTTGTGCTCTCAGCCAATTGTTGCGTTGCTGATCATGGATCAATAGATCAGTCCTTCACAACACACGCTTCGATCTCAGATCAGTTCATCCAGACATTTTAATCTGATTCACGACCTTGTTTGAAGAACCAAATTAGCCAGAGGTCAGTTATCAAGATTAAAAGATCCAGGATCTGCAAAGTCATCTTAGATCATTTAGGCGACGTATGAAGAACGAATCCCAGAGTGGACATGATCCAAAACACAGACAATGATCCAAAACACAGCCAAGGAAACTTTCAGTGTCGAACTACAGCTGAACAAATCATAAATCAGGTAAGTGACATTCTAAGTCGATCTGTCTCTTTTGTATTTGCTGTATTGATACCACAGAAACTGGTAGTGTTTGCTTTGCTTTGGCTTTTTCGGGGTTAATTATTGTGATATCCTGATTGCAACAGAGAAATATTGGGAAATGTCATTTCATGTCATTTAGTCTTATAATCTTAAAATATGAGCAAAAAAAGACCTGTTTTGTTGTTACTTTAGACATTACGCTAGAGAATCGCTCAAATACTAGCTTTAACGTGGCGTGTATGAATTAGTAACGGTTTCTGCTGTTGTGAACATCAGCTGCAGAATGAGTGGTGGAAGAAAGTAGTTCCTTGTACAAAAGGTTTTTGAGACTGTGTTTAATTTTCTTTTTTACACACACGATTATACCGTCGAACTGTTGTATAAACGCAATATCACACTTGTAGCAGTGCAATATGGCTGTATATCGGAACTGATGGAGGGCACTAAGCCGGCCTGTGGCCTTGAGCCAACGCACGCCTCCCACCAGTGCCAATATACAGCCATATCGCACTGCTACAATATATATATAAAAATGGTGAAAGTTTCCACAAAACTACAAAAACTTTATCAAATGAGAATAAAATAACTGCACCATAGAATAATTTCTGCAGGATCATGTGACTTTAGGATTGGACTAATGATGCTGGAAATCCAGCTTTGTCACGACAGCTATCAATCACACTTCAAATATACAATCAAATAGACACTGTTTTTACCTGATTGTAGAAATGCAGCCTCTGTGAGGATAGGAGAATCAAAAAAAGATCTTACTGGCCCCAAATCTGTAACCGTAGCATATTTTATCAGTACACCTGAAATCAAAACATCAGAAATCACAGCGCTCTTATTTTTCATCTGCTGAATTGATTGCCACTGGCAGAGAGTAAAACATCTGTTGTGTGGCTTCGTGATAGAATGGCTGCCATCAAATTTCATATTTGAAATCATCTTCACATTGGTTTCACAGATGGATAGTAATTCAGATCTTTGATGGTCGAGTTTGAGTGGCACTCGATGCCTCGACATGTAATTGGCTCATTTGAGCAAAACAATGTAATGGCCTGATCAAGCTAATGCTTTCAAGTCCATACGAAGCATTACAAAATTAAAATAGTTTGGCTGTCTCTGAGGAGCTGTCTGGAGCACGATGGGAAAAGAAAAAAAACCCAATGGCACATCAATCAAACAGATGCTTTTATGTAATGGATGAGAACTGTCGAGCAGATGCAGTTTATGGAGTAACAATGTAGTTTTAAGAAACAGATTTGGTCTATCAGATTTATCGTCTGTACGTTTTAAATTCAGTTTGATTATACAGCCATACAATAAAAGTACAAATGTCACACAGTGACAAGCCACTACTTCTTTTCACAGAAGTCAAAACTGTACAGGTACAACATAAATACATTGAGTAAAGAGGGAGTATCAGCTCCTTAGTCAGAAAATGAGCTTCACTGGAGGAAAGAATAACAACATGCTTAAATGACAGGCTGTATTCCACTGTCCGCTGAGCAGTATATATTTGTCATTGTTACAGCTGAAGCAGACATGTTCCTCCCAACTAATATGAGAACAGTTACATATACTGAAGCAGCTGACAACACATATAGCATGTACAAACCAAAGTCTGTTTCAAACTTTCCCATTTCTTGACACATATTGGCTGCATCCGAAATCTCATACTTTCTTAAATGGGCACATATTTATGAAGTAGGGCTAATTGTTTTACAAGTGTTGAAAAAGAAGTGGAAATTGAAATTAGCAAACCTCAATTTTCTCAATGCGGAAAACACAGGAGTAAAAGATCAGACTAAGTTTGTTTCATGAGTTACATATTAACACACTATAAAAAAAAACATCTGAGCTATTTGAGGGAAAAACTGATGAAAATAAAAAGAACCCCGATGAAAAAATACTATAGTAAAGAACTTGAATTAATCCTGTATTGTTCTATTAATACAACTTTAGCAATATATACAAATTACTATATTGTTTTTTTTAACAACTGTAGGGCATATTACATTAAATAAATCACTTTTTACTAATAAAAACTAAAGTATACTATAGTTTAGTATACTTTATAGTATTTTTACAATAGTATAGTCCAGAAACACTAGTTTTTAATATGAATTACTGTAGTATTTTTTTTTTTCAGGAAGAAACAAACGGCCCAGTGTATAACATGAATGTGTGTATTAGGAATGTGATCTGGATGTACTGTATCTGCCATGTTGTCAGTGAGGAAACCAATGGCTTTGCAAAATGATTCACTGAACACTACATGCTAGGTCAAATGTCTAAATGCAACAAAAACATTAGCCTGGGCTTTTTAAAACAAATTGCAAACTTTAACTTATGCACGGTGACTCAGTGGTTAGCACTGTCGCCTCAGGTCGCTGGAGTCCTGGCTGGACCAGTTGGAGTTTCTGTGTGGAGTTTGCATGTTCTCCCAGATTTCCCCCACAGTCCAAAGACATGAGCTATAGGTGAATTGAATAAACTAAATTGGCCGTAGTGTATAAGTGTGTGTGAATGAGAGTGTATGGGTGTTTCCCAGTACTGGGCATCCGCTGCGTAAAACATATGCCGGAATAGTTGGCGGTTCATTCCGCTGTGGTGGCCTCTGAAATAGAGACTAAGCCAAAGGAAAATTATTGAATATACTTATGGACTTGAATTATGTATATACAGCTTAATTCAGAATTATTAAACCCCCTTTGATTTTTTTTTTTTAAATATTTCCCAAATGATATTTAACAGAGCAGGGAAACTTTCACAGTATGTCTGATAATATTTTTTCTTTTGGAGAAAGTCTTATTTGTTTTATTTTGGCTAGAATAAAAGCAGTTTTAAATTTTTTAAAAAACATTTTCTGGACAAAATTATTAGCCCCTTTAAGCTAATTTTTTTTTTCGATAGTCTACAGAACAAACCATCATTATACAATAACTTGCCTAATTACCCTAACCTGCCAAGTAAACTTAATTAACCTAGTTAAGCCTTTAAATGTCACTTTAAGCTGTATAGAAGTTTCTTGAAAAATATCTAGTCAAATATTATTTACTGTCATCATGGCAAAGATAAAATAAATCAGTTATTAGAAATCAGTTATTAAAACTATTATGTGTAGAAATGTGTTGAACAAATCTTCTCTCCATTAAACAAAAATTGGGGGAAAAATAAAAAAGGTTACGAATACTTCAGGGGGGCTAATAATTCTGACTTCAACTGTATATAAAGTGTCTGCTTAATAGGGAACCTTTTATACATTTTCAAGGCTTATACGTTGTTTGTTCCATGGGTGCCTCTGCTGATCAGGTTAAGAGACTTTTAACTAATATTATTCTTTATCATTTCACAAATGCCGCACTAAGACAACTTAAAACCGTACAAATTATGATACATGTTAAGTAATCCACCACCAGGGGGCGATCTAAGTGACCCCGCATGGATTCATGTAGATGTAATGGTCTTAAGCCTTGCTCAAACTGAGAATTTAGTCACGATTTGGTTGTCTGAGACAAATTTGGGAAATCCTAGACTAAAATCTGTGGTTTTTGATTGTTGGTTTGACATGTTTATAGACAGCCGCTTAATGGTCGTTGTGATCAGATTTTCCCTCTGATTTAGGAGTTAATCTCTGTTAAGGATTATTAAAAATCGCAGTTTGAGCCGGGCTTTACTCAGATCACCCCCAGTGGAGAACTATTAAAACTGTTTCGAAACATTAATGAGGTAATGAAACCCGGTTTACTGAAATCACGTTATCTTGTGAATTTGATATATGGTCCAAACCAATGATTCAAAACAAAAATTCGTATTGATTCGTAAATGTTTTGAAGCTTTGTGGAGCGATGCTTTGAAAGCAGCCGGCGCTACACATTACTGCCATTCACAAATGTTCTCCTGCGTCCTCATGGGATAGTAAATATAGTTCAAAATATGCACAATTCAGAGTCTTGCTCTGTAATAGATTATCTTGGTGCTTTTTTTCATGACTACTGTAAATTCAGACATGTTTGTCATATACTTTTTATGAAGTATGTGATTTCGAATGCAACCCATATGTGTGTTTTTTTTTTTTTTGATGATTTTAGGCTGTTTAATAAAATGCCTGCATGCTAACATCAACCGTACATAGCCTACTGTGGTGTAGGAGTTCTGCAAAATAGTGTTTTTTTTAAATGCCATTCATCAATGAAAGTGAACACCCATCTAAACAGAAACTGCAACAGAGTGTCCTCATTCAACATATTTGGACTGTTGAGCTGCATCTTTATACATTTGAGCTTTTGGCTATGATGCAATGGCAGACTCCTGTGATTCCAGCTCGCACGACAGAAACCGGTTGGAATTGTCGCTGTACCTTCGGTTTTGAAGAAATGACAATCTGGAGAGAAAAAAAAAAACGGAAAAAACACATATGTTGAGCTTGGTTGGAAAAGAAGTGTTCTTGGAAAAGTAGCAAATGCAGTTCAAGGCAAGTTGATTTTTTTTCTTGTCAGTTTTCTGAGAAAAAGTACATATATTGCTTATGTCAGTGGACTGTGAATGAAAACAGATGTGAACAAGAAAAGGAGAAAGTTGAAAATACAAATCAGAAGCAATGAAAATAAAGCAAGAAACAAACCAGACAATTTAATCTCAGAGCAACACATTCTTTGGATACATAAAGGTATTTATGGAATTCGAAATTATTTCTTAAGATACATTTACATGTCAATGAGATAGTTATAAATGAAAAAACTGTTCTGGCGTTTTTAAAAGTTCACAAACAGACAAACACTTTAAAAGGAAAAATAACTGACACAGAAAAAAAAAAACACTGCAGTTTGCATGCCAGGCCAGCAGAGGTGGTAACTTAGTAAAGAAATTCAATTCAATTGATGTTTATTTATATGGCGCTTTTACAATGTAGATTGTGCCAAAGCAGCTTAACATAGACGTTCTAAATTAAAACGGTGTCAGTCCAGTTTTCAGAGTTGAAGTTCAGTTTAGTTCAATTCAGTGTGGTTTAATTTTTACTGCTGAAAAAGTCCAAACACTGAAGAGCAAATCCATCAATGCGCAGCTCCACAATTCCCCGACCAAGCAAGACAGTGGTGAGAAACAAAACTTCACCGATTGACGAAAGTGAAGGAAAAAACCTCAAGAGAAACCAGGCTTGGTCCAGGATTATGGATACACTACGCATCTGCACACATAGGTTATATCCCAAATCACCCCCTATACCCTCATTTACCACTCCCTGCATTAATCCACTTAAACGGAGGCTGTTTTGTTTGTGATTTGCTGTTTGATTAAAATATAATCTAAATGTTGACCCTGTGATATTTCACACTTGGCAAGCTGTCTGGTAATGAAACAACAAATTTTGATATCTGTTATGCATACAAATGTTAATTTAACAAATTAATAATCAACTATTTAGGAACTTGTAGATGCCATCTTGCAGCACGGTGGCGCAGTGTGGAGCTTGCATGTTCTCCCTATGTTCACGTGGATTTCCTCCAGGTCCTCCAGTTTCTCCCACAAGTCCGAAGACTTCACTAGGTGATTTAGGTAAGCTAAATTGTCTATAGGCGACGCAGTGGTGCAGTAGGTAGTGCTGTCGACTCACAGCAAGAAGGTAGCTGGTTCGAGCCTCGGCCGGGTCAGTTGGCGTTTCTGTGTGGAGTTAGCATGTTCTCCCTGCGTTCGCGTGGATTTCCTCCGGGTGCTCCGGTTTTCCCTAGTCCAAAGACATGTGGTACAGGTGAATTGGGTAGGCTAAGTTGTCCGTAGTGTATGAGTGTGACTGAGTGTGTATGGTTTTTTCTTAGTGAGGGGTTGCAGCTGGAAGGGCATCCACTGCGTAAAAACATGTGCTGGATAAGTTGGCGGATCATTCCGCTGTGGCGACCCCGGATTAATAAAGGGACTAAGCCGAAAAGAAAATGAATGAATGAAATTGTCCATAGTGTATGTGAGTGAATGAGAGTGTATGGGTGTTTCCCAGTGATGGGTTGCAGTTGGAAGGGCATTCGCTGTGTAAAACATATGCTGGATAAGTTGGTGGTTCATTCCGCTGTGGCGACCGCAGATTAATAAAGGGACTAAGCCGAAAAGAAACGAATTATTGAATGAATGAATAAATAGATGTCATCTTGTGGTCCGATGCGGGAATTGATTCACCGTGAAAACTCTCACAGTGTGTTATAGTTATTTTGTAGCGATTTAGTGTGTACACTCATTATTGTGGGACTGACTGAGTCCACTTCAGAATGTCCACCATAGTTTTGGACACTGTTACACATAAATGCTCTCTCAAATAATGCACTATAGGATATATGCACAGCGAGTGTTTCTTCCCATACCAATAAACTTCTGGTGAATGGTTAATGTGACTTTTTTCAATTTTAAATGGTTCTTTTTACAGCATCGATGTTGTTATTTAATTAAATACAATCAATTAAATAAACTTCAGCATTCATTTAGTTGATCTGTTGTTTAAAAAAGCCATTTACACGCACACACTTTTAGGATCAGCAGGCGAGCGCAGAAACAATAATATCACAATATATTAAATAATAATAGTTATTCTTTTAAAGACATGGTGCGGGAAAATTTGAATTTAATGCAGTGATTCTTGTACAATACAGAGACCCACTTTATATTATATATCAATCAGGCTGGAGGTCATTGATTTTTAAAGAAAACAGACCTTAAACGCGTCGATTTTGTAACTGCATACTGTACGGAAGTACTTGATCCAGGTTACTGAAAATTAAAAGCCCTTCTGCATACTTCTGCATATACCTTATTTTAGGTTGTGGGGGTGCAGATACAACCATGGTCTTGTAGTACACCTTGTTATTATAGCTGTGCAAAAGGAAAACTGCTCACATGAAAAAAAAAAAAAAATTTTTAATTTTTTTTTTATATCTGTTTTCAAACTTTGTCTACAAGTAAATGAACAGACAAAACACAATAAAAGTCTTCCTTTTCAAAGAAAATGGTTTCATGTAAATGTACCCTCAATAACATCAAAATTGGCTGTGATTTATTGGTTCTCCTGAGAGATGGTTGGACAGAAATACACAGGGATTATTAATGGGTCCTTTTAGCTGCTCTTAGATTTGTTTTGGCTTACGGAAACTACGGTGTCCAAAAAAAGATCTCTCTTAATGGTTTCTTTAAAAAAATCATGTCAAACCAAGCAGGTGCATCAATCAAAGAGACATGCATACCTCTGACCAAATTTAGACATTTATTAACATCTAATCAAACTGAAGAGATTTTGCACAAATAAGGCACGCATCCATTAATCCATTAAGAGAATCCAAAGAAAACTTTCACAGTGCTCAGATCTGTTTTAGATGACGCTTGATGAACTATTAAGTACAATGTTTTTTAAGCACTCCTAACGGGGATTGTTTTACCTTGATTTTTTATGTTTTGCTAATCTTGAAAATACTAGCGTTCTAAATTTTGTGATTGGTAATATTTTTTATTTTAAAATTACTTAAACTAGCGGTTCATTCAGCTGTGGCGACCTCATGAAAAATGAATGAAAACTAGATTTCACATATGTTCAGTGGCAGAAGGTATATGCTTGGCCAGATGTTAGGATTTTTATATAGACAACACCTTTGCTAAATTTAATGACCTCTCTAAAAAAAATTCTATTTGAATCTATTTGGTTATTTTTTCAAGTCCGACACTTTATTTAAGCCCAAAGCTCAACTTTTTCTGACCTACCACCTGCCTCAATGCTGGATAAAATTCTACAATCTTCTATGCTCTTAAAGGTCAAATTGCAACAATTTACATGATTATTATGTGAATTAGAGGAGAATAGGTAAAGGACATTGGAACTGAAATACCTGATGAAACATGGGATGAGGCTCTGAGTGGGGTAAATGGATCCACTTCCTGCACAAGCCTCAACCTTATACAATTTAAAATTATTCACAAAGTGTAGACTCAAAATTATATCCTGATATTAATGAGGTGTGTGATCGGTGTGAAGGTGACATCGCAGATTTTTTCTATATGTTCGGGGCTTGTCAACAGTTGAGTGACTATTGGACACAAATATTTAAGACATTAAATGACACTTTTAATATAAAACCTAATGTGGAAACAGCTATTTTTTGGTGTACATGAACATGTTTTGTGTTTATGTACACCAAAAATAGCTGTTTCCAAATAAAAGGAAAATGTTATTGCCTTTGGTACTTTATTAGCAAGAAGAATATTACTTGAGTGAAAATCGGCAGCCCCACCCAGGCCCGGATTAAGAATTCAGAGGCCCCTGGGCACATTGTGTTGTTGGGCCCCTTACCCGGCCGCACCCCTATAGTTGAATTAAAAAATAAGAATAATATCATATTTTTTAATAAAATGAATCTATAATGTATTGCCTGCATTTTAAAAATAAATGATATATAGTACATATATTTATAGTCTACACAGATTTTACTTATTTTTAAAGCATTTAAAGCACACTTTGATAAAAAATAAATACTAATAAAATTAGTGAAAATGAATGGTTTTTAGTAAACTTGTTCAAGTTCACTGAAGCAGTACTAAAAATACATATTTTAAAGGCTATTGGTAGTAAATACAAATTAGTTATTTTAAGATGTCACTAACATTTAACACCAAGTGGATAATAACTGTTTATAGAATATTTAAAATCACTATTTATTTGCTGTTTATACACATATAAAATAGGCTAAACCTTATTAAATACCCACAAGCTACTTCTGACTTTATATCACATTCTCATTATTTTCTTTTCTATTTAAAATAAATGTATTTCCAATCTGATATGTAATGGGGAAAAAAAGAATGAGTTCATAAGATGCTGGATTTGAACCTGTTGATGATCGATCGCATCAAAACATGTTGCCATGCCCTTTACGAGCTACGCCTTTCACGCTGCAGTCTACTCTTTAGTCATATTGTGTCTGTCAATCAAACAGTGATGGGCGGAAAATCGCTCAAATAGCTTATTCCAACAAGGTGTGCTATTTGCACTTAGCCTGAATATACACTCCAAAATCTGCTGAAGGGATTTGAGACATGGCAACCTATGATCACATACGTTGAAAAATGAAAACTCTCTCCTTTAACTGATCTGTATAAAAAAATTTGAGTAAACAGGTTTAAATGTGATCACTAATATTGTTTGACTCCCAATGTATGTAAACATGTCAGATTATTGATTTGTATTATCATGTAGGTATTAATTTATTTAATTATTTTTATAATTGATATTGTCTACTGCAAATGTATACTGTAAAGTGTCCTTTTTTCTCTGTGTTGTAATATTATTTTATTTTGAATTTAACTTGTTTGTTAAATTATTTCTGCGGCATGGGTTATTATGGAAAAATACAACTTTGATTGTACAAAATGTTTTGTTAAAATTTGGAAAAAAAAACACATAAAATAATATATATTTATTAGCCCTCCTGTGATTTTCTTGTGATCTGGAGAAAGTTTTATTTGTTTTATGTCAGCTAGAATTAAAGCAGTTTTTAATTTTTTTTAAAAACCATTTTAAGGCCAATATTAATAGCCCCGTTTTTATTATAATTTTTTTTTACTGTTGTCTACAGAATAAACCAATGTTAAAAAATGATTTGCCTATTTACCCCAACTTGACTAATTAATCTAATTAACCTAGTTAATCCTTTAAATGGTGACGCAGTGGCGCAGTAGGTAGTGCTGTCGCCTCACAGCAAGAAGGTTGCTGGTTCGAGTCTAGGCTGGGTCAGTTGGTACTTCTGTGTGGAGTTTGCATGTTCTCCCTGCGTTCGCGTGGGTTTCCTCCGGGTGCTCCGGTTTCCCCCACAGTCCAAAGACATGCGGTACAGGTCATTGGGTAGGTTAAATTGTCTGTGGTGTATGAGTGTGAATAAGTGTGTATGGGTGTTTCCCAGAGATGGGAAAAGAAAATGAATGAATGAATGAAGTCTTTAAATTGCACTTTAAGCTGAATACTAGTATCTTGTAAAATATCTTATAAAGTATTATGTGCTGTCATCATGGCAAAGATAAAAGAAATCAGTTATTAGAAATTAGAAATTTACCTGTACTTCATTCAGAAATACAGCAGAACACTTTATTTTGATAGTCCAACTACTGACTGTGCAACTACTGATCTAAGTTTCAGTAGTCATGTCAAATCAGTAACTAAATCAGCATATTATCATCTCGAAAACACTGCAAGATTTAAAAGATTTGTTTCCAGTGAGGACTTCCAGTGAGAAACTTGTTCATGCTTTTATCAGCAGCAGGGTGGATTGCTGTAATGGACTCCTCACTGGCCTTCCCAAAAACAAAGCTGCAGCTCATCCAGAATGCTGCTGCCAGGATTCTGACCAGAACCAGAAAATTAGAGCTCATTATACCTGTCCTCAGGTCTTTACACTTGCTCCCAGTTACATTAAGAATATATTTTAGTGTTATTATTGTCAATAAATCACTAAATTGCCTAGGACCTCAACACACTACAGATATGCTCACTGAATACAAACCCAACAGATGCCTCAGATCATTAGGATCAAATAAATTAGAAATTCCAAGAGTTCAGTCAAAGCAGGGTGAATCAGCTTTCAGAAATGATCAGATGTGCTCCAACATTAGACACATTCAAATCAAGACTTAAACACATCTGTTTAGCTGTGCCTTTACTGAATAAGCACTGTGCTACATCCGACAGATCGCATTATTATGCCTTTCTTTTCTTTTTCATTTTTTTATAACCTGTTTTAACACATTTTAATCTGTTTTTAATCATTTTTATTCTTTGTTGTTCTTGTTTTCTTGCTTCTTTTATTCTTGTTTATGTAAAGCAGTTTAAATTTCCATTGGGTATGAAATGTGCTATATAAACAAACTTGCCTTGCCTTCCTTTACCATACATCAGCATATAGCAGTAAGATAGTAACAGAAGTAGATCTGTCCCGGCTCCTTCAATGCCCAGAACCCCCCCACCCACCCCTCAAAAACATCAGTATAGGGCATGCATTCACAAGAACTGCACCTAACCTAGCTTTAAACTTGGGCTCTTTATTTTCCCTGGATGAAACTTTTCACATTTCCACACATTTCACTCAACAAAACTCTTCAGAACGGACAACATGAATGTCACATCCCACTTGTCTTGCATGATCGGGGGCTCCACAGGGTTGGTGTTGTTCATTTACCCATGCTACAGCACAACAACAGCTGTTTGGTGGAGCGAAACAGTTGAAAGAATGTGTTGGGCTGAAGTATTGCTGATGGAGTGATGGTCTCATGTGAGTTTCACTCCAGCGAGTTTTGGCTGAGGGTCTGCAGGGTAAGACTGAGGAATTCTCAGCCTGACTGTCACACAAGCCACAAACACACTAAGTTCCTCATCACTTTCTCATCTCGCCCATGGCCTTTCCTTCCTGCTTAAAATCAAACCTCCAAGACTTGACCTCTCGGTTGAACTCAAAATGAAAATTCTGTCATTATCTTCTCACCCTCGTGTTGCTTTTCTAGGGAAAACATTTGGACAAATGAATAATTCCACGCAGGTGTCAACAGTTTGCAGTGAACACATCATCAGTCAAGCTCCAATCAAAGTGCAGCAATAAAGACTCCATAAAAGTTATTCCACAACATATTTCAAGTATTTTGATGCAATATGATAACAATTTTGATAGGTAGAGATGTGAAATTCAGGTCAAAATGTACAAATGCACTGGAAAAAATGCTTTTGTCTCGTTTTTAGTCCAAATATCTAAAAATTCTCAAATCAAAAAACTCATTTATTAATTTTCCTTGGCTTAGTCCCTTATTTATCAGGAGTCCTGATAAATGATGTCCTGATAAATGATCACACACGCACTCATACACTATGGCCAAATTAATTTATTTAATTCACTTATACCGCATGTCTTTGGACTGTAGGGGAAATCGGAGCACTCAGAGAAAACCCACACAAACCGGGAGACCAGTTGCTCCCTCAAACCAGTGACCTTTTTGCTGTGAGGTGACAATGCTAACCACTGAGCCACCGTGCCACCCCTAAATCAAGAATTTGATTTTTCTAAACAAGTCCCACAAGGTAGCATATGGGGCTTACACTTTTTAACACTTATGTTAATGATATTGCTTACACTGATGATACCATCACTTATATCTAGTTCTTCCCTAACACCTTCTTCACTGCAAGCCAGTAAACATCCAATGTGATTTTACCAATCTTCATTTAGTTTTAAATACTAATAAAACAATAGAAATTTACCACATGTAGAGTTTCCTCCTAAAATTTCCTCATTGGACGGTACTGAGATTGATTATGTTGACTGCTACAAATATCTTGGAATCTGGTTAGATGGTAAACTGTAGTCTTTTCAGTTTTCTGCTGCTGATGCTTGGAATCATCTGCAGTCTACCTTAATGCTCAACATTTTTCAAGAGTTCCCACTTAGATATGCTTAGCGTTAATAGCAGGTTTGGCATGCTGTCCCAGGAGAGAACCCTGAGCTCTACTTGAGCCCAAGGCTCCCGCCCGGACAATAAGCATTTAAGGCAGGGATGTCAAACTCAATTCCTGGAGGGCTACAGCCCTGCACAGTTTAGTTCCAACTCTGCTTCAACACACTTACTGGTAGGTTTCAAACAAGCCTGAAGGACTCAATTAGTTTGATCAGGTGTGTTTAATGAGCGTTGGAACTAACTGTGCAGGGCTGCGGCCCTCCAGGAATTGAGTTTGACATCCCTGATTTAAGGGGATCCAAAATCAGGTAGGTCTCGAGAGCTCCCCTTAGAAAAGGGAGGAAAATGAGGATATGGGGTGGAAGGGGGGATTCTTCCAAAACGAAGATAGAGCAGTAGGAAAAAAACTATCCATTTATTCTAAGCTTGGATTACTCTGACTGGATTATTACTGATTACAGATGAGCAGCCAGTCGTGCCTAATCATATCACGTGCTCCTCTCGAAATTAGTTTATGAAACTTCACTTATTCGACTATCATCCTTTAAAAATTAAATCTAGTTAATAGTACAAGATCACTGTGCTTGTTTTTAGTTTTTCCTTGGTTATTTTATTGTGTCCCTGCTGCTTCGTATCTGCTTTTTATGTTGCCTCTTGGCCAGATCATCATTGTAAATGAAAACTGGTTCTCAATTGACTTACCTGGTTTAATAAAGGTTATACAAGCTAAACATAGAAATAATATGACAAAATTAAGAGTTTTTGCCTCAAAAAAGCTAAATAATCTTCCAATGGGGTAAGCAAAATAATCTTGTTTTTCCGTTTGACATAAGGTTATTTGCTTACACCATTGGAAGATTATTTAGTAAAGTAAGAAAAGCATTCTAGTAATTTGTTAAATTACATCTAGTTAAAAAATAGGTTCTTTATTGGCATTAAAGATTTATGAAAAACTCTTAAAATCACAAAAGGTTTTTACATAGGTAAAAACTCTTTAGGGTATTAAAATGGCTCTTTTAAAAACTTTTCACTGAACATTTCTCGTGGAACCTAAAAATGTTTCTTGCATAACTGCAAAAAACAAAACAAAACTATGAATCTTTATTTATATTCTAAGTATTGCCGTGTTTTTATTCAAGAAGCTAATCAGTCCGATTTATTGTTGGGTTTTAACAACATGTTCAAATGTTTGGATGAAAAGTATTCATTTATGAAAGCTGTTCTTTCATAGACTTCTATGATAATGAAAACATATTCATTCATTCATTCATTTTCCTTCGGCTTAGTCCCTTTATTATCAGGGGTCGCCACAAGCGGAATGAACCGCCAACTTATCCATATATGTTTTACACAACAGATGCCCTTCCAGCTGCAACCCAGTACTGGGAAACAATCATACACTCTCATTCAAACATGTACACTACGGCCAGTTTAGTTTATTCAATTGAACTATACCACATGTCTTTGGACTGTGGGGAAAACCAGAGCACCCAGAGAAAACCCACACGAACACAGGGAGAACATGCAAACTCCACACAGAAATGCCAACTGGCCCAGCCATGACTCGAACCAGTGACCTTCTTGCTGTGAGGCAACTGTTCTAACCACTGAGCCACCGTGTCTCCAATGAAAACACAGCCTTGAATAATGTTAGACTGGTATATCATCCAAAATCATTAAATTATCTCATGATCACATGGTTTGGTGCAAGATTCGACCACAAAATAAGCAAATCAATTTGAGTAGGGGGGGGATTTTTATTCCTTGCAGATACAACTATTTCATAAAAGAATCCTGATTTATTAGAAGCAAATGTGTGCGCTTGTGCTGCCCAGAATGAAATGAGATTAACCTTGAATGTCAGTGTGAAAGCTGATCAAATTATTCTTATCAAATCAACTCTCAAATATAAAAAAAACCTTCTTAGCTTTTACTCCTAAAATACCTATGCAGCAGGAGTGTTATTTGTCAGTTGGACATAACGAAAAAAACATGATGGTCGTTCATCAATCCTTAGGGTGTTTTCACAACTGCTGTGTTTTCTCCCTTTTTTGGTTTATTTAGGCATATACAGTATGAACATGGCAATCGTGCTTGTATCCAAATGCATAAAAGATCTGAGCAATCTGACTCAATGGACGGACATATTGAGCAATTTCAGAATTCATAACTGTACACATAAAAAGCAGCATTGTGTGAGTCTCTGAGTGAGAAAGCAAATAATGCCTAATGTTGTGCAATTGCTTCTCTGCTGTTTGAGATGTTGCTTTGTCAAAGCAAAATAAACAAAGAAAAAAGATACAAAAATATAACAAATAAGCCTCTTTCAGAGCAAAGCTAACAATCTGACAAGTTCATCAGAATCTGTCACATCCATAGCCTTTATATTCACCCGCTTCGAATGTTATCACTCGATTGAATGGGCCTTATTAGTGGTTATCAGCTGATAGATATGGGCCAGTAGGGGCCTTTTGCGCCTACTGGTAGGTTGAGAAGGCTGTTATCATCCATCCACATGGTTAATCAGCTATACTAATAGAGCAGACACCATACATTACTGTGATGGTTGGGTTTAGGGTTGAGGTAAGGGTAGACGTTAATAAAATACAGTTAATGGGAAATTTCACAAATAATATAAATAATTCTCGTTAACTTCTGGCCACAGTCGTATGTGATCTATAGCTGATTAACCATGTGGATGGATGATAACAGCCTTCTGAGCCTATTAGTAGGTGCAGAAGGCCCCTACTGGCCCATATCTATCAGCTGATAACGCCCATTCAATTGGTGATAACATTTTAATCGGCTGTTATATTAAACAAATCTTTTTTTCATATAGTGAAAAAGGTCAGAGGGTTCAAGTGTTTGTTACAATAAACTGCGTGTCACACATTTTTTTCTTGAGCTGAGCAGTTATTTTGTGTTGTCAATGGTAGTGTCATGTTCTTTGATTGCCTACAGAATAGTAGGCGCAGAGTGAATGTTTTAAGGTCAGCGATGAGTGCTCTGTTTTTTTTTTTGTTTTTTTTCTTTTGAAACTTTGCAAGTTGTTCACATAGAATGCGTTTTTCCTCTCTAGTGTGCTACTTTATATTGTTTTTCAATGTAAACATGTGCTTGGAGGATGTGTGACCATTACGGTCATGTCTTTTGAAGTGCTGTGTATGCGAGCGGTGCTTTTTTTTTTTTTTTTAGAAACATCTAATTTCATACATAGTGCAGCTCATTACTATCAGTTCCACAGCAATGGCCCTCGAGAAAAGAGAAAGAAAAAAGAGCTTGTAGGTGAGGCAACTGTTGGAAGTTTCTGTTTATACTCTGGATATCCTCATGTTTTATGCTGTGCTTTGTTTCAAACCATTCCAAACCATTGCGCCTCATGTTTTTAGACATAAAGATGCACTTAGTGGGAATGAGCCCTAAAAGCATTGTTCTAAAAACACTCAAAAACACTTCTACAACTGTCAAAGCTTTTTAAAAAAAGGCAAATATTTTAAAACTGAAAAAAATGCTTTACTCACCTTCATGTGTCTCCAAACCCCTGAGACCTTCATTAATCTTTAGAACACAAATTAAGATATTTCAGGTGAATTTCATAGACAGCAAGGTGCCCATCTTGTTCAAAGCCCAAAAAGGATTTAAAAAACATCCTCAAAACAGACCATATGTCTTCAGTTCAGTTGTTTAATTGGAATGTTAACAAGCTATGAGAATACTTTTACACAAAAGTATTCTCATAGCTTGATAATATTTCAGTATACAAATACATAAAACAAATATAATAATCTAAACCAAAATAATTACTTCAGTATAGGATGTTCATGATCTCTGTGCAGTGACGTATGTCCCTAAAATATCCTAATTTGTGTTCTGAAGATGAATTCAGGATTTTGGATTGGCAAGAGGGTGAGTAATTAAAATAATCAACATTTTTGGATGAACCAACCCTTTAGGGAACTCAAAAGATGAACCAAAGTTGTTATTTTATGGCTGTCGAAAACCCAGTTTCTGATATATTGTCTATAAAAGGGTTAGTTCACATAAAAATGAATATTCTTTTATCAATTACTTACCTTCATGTTGACTCGTAAAATCTTTGTTCATCTTTAGTACACAGATTTAGATACTTTTATCAAATACATGAGATATCTGACCCTCTACAGACATAAGCCAGCAAAGGTATTGGAAGCAGTGTTGCCAGATATAGCGGACTTTTTCAGCCCAAAAGCTGTCCAAAACCCACCCAAACTGACAAAATAAAACACCGCCCATAATATTAGATTAATATTATATTTTATTTAAATTTATTTAAATCTAAATTAACCTAGTTATTTCGACTGTCATAATTTTTAACCGTACAGCAACCAACACCAGCAGTCGTCGAACCACAACATAACCGGATCACATCAAACATTGCCCCCTCACCCACACACTGCACTTAAATGTTGTGTAGTTTACACTACCTATTAGAGTATGTTTTACTTTCGAAATGTATAAATTCGTATAAATTTGTCCTATTTAGCCTTACAAATTCTTTTGAACATAATTAGGTGCTGCTTGCCAATCAGACAACGCTTCTATATTTGTTCTTGCTGTCAATTGCGGCAAAAAAAGATCAATAAAAGTGTCATGATAAACCATTGTGAGTTTAACTGCATGTGCTGCGTGATGCGCATGCACGCGAAGACGAGTCAGATTTGTCCGGGGAATCAGATTTTGATACAATTTTCCTTCACCTCCTCTTGTGGGTGGGCCCACGTGGTTTGCGCTATGCACTGGTTACTATTAACTGAGTGGAGTAGGAGCACACAGTTATGTTTTGTTAAAAAAGTTGCATATACAATTTAGGTTTCAAAACCATCCAAATTTTGTCACTCGCCAATGCCATTTTTTCCCGCAAATTTAAATTCTAAACCTAAATCTGGCAACACTGCCTGGAAGAACATTATCCAAACAGTCCATGTGTCATCAGCTTGGACAAACGAAACAGTAATAAACAGAATAAGTGATGATTTTTTGGTGTACACAAAATTGTTGTTGTTCCTTCGTTCATTTCTTTCTGCTTAGTCCCTTATATTTATCAGAGGTCACCACAGTGGAATGAACCGCCAACTTTTCTGGCATATGTTTTTTCTACAGCAAATGCCCTTTCAGCCGCAACCCAGTACTGGGAAACACCCACACACATACACACACACACACACACACACACACACACACACACACACACACACACACACACACACACACACACACAACACACACACACACACACAATGACGAATTTGTTTACCCAAGTCACCTATAGCGCATGTTTGTGTACTGGGGGGGAAACTGGAGCACCTAGAGCAGTGGTTCTCAAACTTTTTTCACCAAGTACCACCTCAGACAAAAATTGTCTCTCTAAGTACCACCATAATGACCAGTATTTAAATACAGTAGCGTAGTATGCCTAAGTAAGCAGCTGCAGCATTGCACAATTAAAAAATGAGGCAGATTAATTCCTATTATTAGGAATATGTATTATTGTCAGCCACTTTAAACATTATAAATAGTTTGAACATTAACTGTGCTTCCAGACAAAAAGAAAACAAAAAAAAAACTTCTGTTCTTAAAAAGTAAAAAGAAATCTGCTGTATTTGTAAAGTATTAATGTATAGTAGCTTATTCATCAAAACCTGGAAATGTTGCTTGGACCTGATATAGGCTATATCATATTTAAATATATGATTTGGAATTACTTAAATTAGAAATTAGATCTGCTGCATGTCTTTAACAGTAGGGTAAAGTAGAGTACAGTAGTGATTAAATGCATACAGTGCTTGACCAATTCATATGTGCAGTATTTCTGCGATCTGGTGCGAATGAGATCACATAAGTGAACCGTGAAGTTCACGTTAACTGCGGCACCGCCCACTGTATTCAGGCGTACTCACACTATGTACAGTTGCCTTGAACCGGGCCAAAGCACGCTTGTCCCCCCTCCCGTCTTCCCTGATGGCCCGCACTCACATTACATTCGGGCCTGGGCACGCTTACGTCATCGATGATGCGCTGTTCAGTAAGCGCTCTTGCTCAGCACAGTGGAGATTTCTATAGTTATAGCGTTTAAGTCATTTGATATGCGATGACATGCAGTCAAATGTTTCGCCGAACAGATCAGCCACTTTTGACGCTCATAAACAATCATAAAGTCCTCGGGCTGCAGGAATTAGGAGGTTTGCTGAAGGTGCAGCTGTCGTGCAGTGAGGGGTTTGCGTCTTTAATAATCTACGACAGTTTGCGTTCATTGAACAGCACAAATGATTAATTAATCCATATCAAACAGTCCCTTAAAAATCACGTCTCGCTTTCAGTTTCGGGCTCAGGCACGCTTGCACTCACACTGCAAGTGTACCACGCCTGAGCCCAAGTGAACCGCGCTCAGGCCCACCTCTTCCAACCGGGCCAGGACCGCCAAGTGAACCGTGCATGAGCCCGATTCAGAGCACTCACACTTCTAAAACGATCCGGGAAACGGACCTGGGCACGGTTCGGATAGCATAGTGTGAGTACACCCTTCAAGCAGACTCTGGTACGGTTTGCAGTCCCTCTGTCTGTACACACGAGGGATAAATTTAATTCCCATATGTACTACCTCTAAGCTCATGCATGGCAAAGTTGCTTGTGTCTATGTTTTGTGTCTCACGCCATTTGAATCACTACAAATTAAATCTGAGGTAACAAACTAAACCGAAAGGCTTTACAAAACAAATAACTTTATATAACGAAAACACGCATTATTTTACACAACTACGAGCACACATTTAACACATTTGTAATAATTATTTTACCAGTGGTACAGCATGGGGAAAATCCTGAGTTTGCAGTAACTGAAACAGCAACACAACAGCACCCGTCTGCAGAAGGGCTTCTCCAGCGTGTGTGTATCTGCTATGCAAGCGCCGCGAGCATCTTCCTCTGGCTCTGCGCCAAGCGGAATGATTTTTAACATCTGATGCACTAAAGTAAACATTCAAAGCACACTAGCATAATCATACATTTCAGGGAACAGCCAATGCTGTCTGGTCACATGAGTCTCTGTGTTATCGTACGCTTCAACGGGTTAAAAGTGTGTTCATTTTATTCTTTTATTATTCAGAGATTCTTCCGCGTACCACTGGAAGGAAGGCCGGATACCACAGTTTGAGAACCACTGACCTAGAGGATACAAACATACAAACTCCACACAGAAATGTAAACTGACCCAGCCAGGATGCGAACCAGCATCCTTATTGCTGTTAAAAATTACAGTTGAACCATTGAATATACACTGAAGACAATGGTATATGAAAGATGAGGGAGCTCTCCGATTTCATCAATAATATTTTAATTTGTGTTCTGAAGATGAACAAATGTCTCAGAGGTTAAGAACGACACAATGGTGAGTAATTAATGACGGAACGTTTATTTTTGGATGAACTATCACTTTAAGATGTTCCAATAAAAAAAAAAAAGCCTTTAAATAATTTTCATTTAGCACCGACTATTATTAATGTCTCAAAAGAAATGAGAAATCCTTTGGGTCGACAGACATGTCTTGAAACCTTTATCAGGCTGTTCTCATGAACCATTCTATAATAAGACTGAGATTGATAAAATCAGTAATCCGGTTCAGATGAGTTCTCCCCTTTATGAGCTACATTATACTCCTAATGTCCAATAATTCTCCCCATATGCCAAAACAGATTCCTGCAACTGGCCAGGCAGGCTTTAAGCTTTGAAACTGTACAAAAAAAAAGAGAGAGAGAGCAGCCTGTCTGTTTTAAAGCTTTCTTCTTTGACTGATCTCTGTCCTCATCTTGTTCCTGTGCTTAGCTAGAAGCTACTGTATCGAAAAATCTTTTAACATACACAGAAAAGAACAAAAAAGGAAGATAATGCGGGGAAAAAAAGAAGATAAAAGAAGAGTGGAAAAAAGTTTTCTTGTATTTAGGATATTTCTACTCTTCGATGTAAAGGCCACACTAGCAAATACGATCCTAGAAGCTCAATTGCACTTTGTTAAAAGTGTGGCACTGAATTAAACGCCATATACAAAGAGTTCATTTCCAAGCAGCTTATACTGGTCAGTGGGAATTCACACGCTCGAAAGATTAGCAATCATGAAACTAATGCAAAGAATACACAGTGTTACTTTGAAAGTAATGCATTAGAATATTGAGTTACTCCCCCCAAAAAAGTAACTAGTTGCGTTACTTAGTTGCCTTTTATGGTAAATGTGTTACATACTTTTGAGATACTTCTGCGTTACTTTTTCTTACCTAGCTGAGGCTTGATCTCTTTCAGAGCTTGCAGGTTTTTTCTTCTTTATTAAACAGAGGAGCTTTGCAATTAACATCGAACTGTATAAACCTACACCTTCATTTAACTTTAGAAAACATAATAATAATAATTTAGGGTCATGTTCTCTTCTGAGAACTTCCTGACCCCAGAGCTAAGCATACTGTATATACAGATTAGAGCTGCACAATATATCGTTTCTGCATCGAAATCGTGAATCCGCAATAGACACATCGCAGAATCTGCAATGTCAAGTGTATGTGTGGTGTGAATGAGAGTGTATGGGTTTTCCCAGTAATTGGTTGCAGCTGGATCTGCTGCATAAAACATATGCTGGATAAGTTGCCGGTTCATTCCGCTGTGGCAACCACAGATTAATAAAGGGACTAAACCAAAAAGAAAATGAATGAATGAATGAAAAAAGTAACTCAAATATTCTGACTTTTTATGCATTACTTTACTCATTACTTAGAAAAGTAATATTATTACATAACTCTCGTTACTTGAGAATACATACCTCATATTTACAATCTAATGAATTATTATTGAGATTGAGATTGTTCTTGTAGCAAAATTTTGTAATTTCAATAGGAATTTTGCTAGCTTTAGCAAAATTTTGCAGGTTTTACTGGTCAGTGCAGCAGTGAATTCACAAATTAAACAGATTAAAACTGATGAAACTCACATTTCCAAAATCATAGATTACTATTGTAATTATTGTAGGATTTCTCCATACAAATATAAAATATTTCTACGTTTACATCTAACCATTCAATATATGCTTTTATCAAACGCAAATTAAGTAAACAAAATTAAAGCAACAAAAAAACAACAACAGTTAGCAGACATAAAAAATAGAAAATGAATATAGAAACAGAGAAAATACGGATATAGAGACATACACTACCTGACAAAAGTCTTCTCGCCTATCCAAGTTTTAGGAACAACATATAATAACTTGACTTCTAGTTGATCATTTGGTATCAGAAGTGGCTTATATGAAAGTCAAAGGCCTCTAGATTACGCTTATTTTACCAAATAAAATATGATCATGCCTTGATTTTTAATTATTTAATTAGGACAGTAAGGTCTGACTTTGCTTAGACAAAAGTCTTTTCACTTAATAGAAATAATGTACAGTATAGAATATAAAGTCATGGTGCAGTGGAAAAAGAATTAATATTGTGTATGACACCCATGAGCTTGGAGGACTGCATCCATACATCTCTGCAATGACTCAAATAACTTATTAATCAAGTCATCTGGAATGGCAAAGAAAGCATTCTTGCAGGACTCCCAGAGTTCATCAAGATTCTTTGGATTCATAATCAATGCCTCCTCCTTCATCCTACCCCAGACATGCTCAATAAGGTTCATCTCTGGTGACTGGGCTGGCCAATCCTGGAACTGGGATTGATGACAAGACTTTTGTCAGGTAGTGTGGAAAATGGATAAAAGAGTGCTACAATTAGAAAGTCAGAACAAGGCATCTATAAAATGTAAAGATGCTTTGTTCTGACTTTCTAATACTAGCATTCACTTATCCTGTTTCTATTCTATCTGGTTCTATCTGCTTAATCTCTGTTCTATCTTTTTACGCTTGACCTTGCTTGTATTGCATACAGTACCCTCTGTATGCTATTCTTTTCTAATATCAGAGCAGAAAACAGCATACAGAGAGCACTGTAATACAAAGTCAAGTGTAGAAAGATAGAAAAGAAAACAGAATCAGGGTAGTGTTAAGAGAACCAGAGCCATTTTATTCAACTAAATAAGTAAAATTCAGACTTTTTGGCCATAATAATTTTGCTACTGTGACCACACTTCATTCAGAAATGTGCTAACTTCATGTACTGCATAATAATTCATTACATAAATGTAAAAAATATATAATAAATAATGATAATAGATCAAATATGCAGTTCTCAGCTTAAGTCAAATGAATATTTCATGTCCTGGCAAGCTTATTATGTTGTCGGTGGTGTTTTATTTGGCAATAATGACCAATTGATTGAGAAGAGAATTGCATGGGCAAATGAAATTCAACAAGTAACTGCACAGACCAATTAGTGGCAGAGAAGAGGAACATCCGTTAACACTCAACTTTCTGCTCTTAAAGTAATTAAGCCTGAGTGCTGTAATTAGTCTTTCTCAGTCATCTGTAACTCTGCCTGACATATAAATTACACATTTAACACCGCCGCCTTCTGCACTTGCGAAGACCAAAGATTTGGTGCAAGTCAATGCATAGTTTTTTTTTAGTCTTTTTAATTTTCCATTCATGACCAATTTCCGGTTTGACGTACAATAATACTGATTCCTATCAAAGTGCGACTTGAAACTGAGCACAAGAGTTTACTTTCACAGCAAACCGCACTATACAAACTGTGAACTTTGCTAAAGATAAAACAGGCAGAGCGGGTGGTCAAAAATAAGACGGGTCCAGAGAATGTGCGCAGAAATATCCAACCAAACAAACCTTCGTTTTGATATCCAAATCAAACATAACCACACTGGAGTAGTACGATCACTTAAAAACATCCCAAACATCTGTAACAAATCAAACCGTAAGCCACATTTCTTGAGTAATCCATGCACAGTTTCTGTATGTGAAAGCAGTGATACAAAACAAAACATTGCCTGTGAATATTAAATAAAAAAAGAGGCCATACTGATAAAAAGGCCAAATCTCTATTGCACTTTTATATCTAAATAATCAAGTCTGACAAATTTGGCACTACTTTTACGCTGAATCCATATGCTAATATATATGTGAACTTTCTGGACCCTCAAACAACCTGCCATTGGTATTAAAACAATACAAAACTATGTCAAAACTGTTTTTGATGCTGATTGTAGATATTTCAAACATTTCGAAAGACCAGATCATTTAATCAGAAATGATCTTTCAAATATAAAATAAACTCAAAATCAAAAATAAACATAAAAGTAACGATTACCTAAGCAGACTCATAGTAAAACAATTGTGAAATGTCTTGAAAAAGAGTGACAGGACCACAAACAGGGAGCGTAGAAAATCAGCGTGACTCCTTTTTTTAAATCCATGGGGGAAATGTTTTAAAATAGATACACACTCAAGAACCTTTGCTTTAGTCTGATGACCAGCTCATAGCCTGACCTGACATTAACCTGAAACACAAGGATCTGGTGCAGCTGAGAGTCAAACTGGTGGAGTTTTGACCAAACATGGAAACAGCTTCTTTAGCAGTGGATTATAGCAGATACCTTTCAAATGCTCAGTCCGAATCTCATTTAGACTTCACAAGAGAAAGGCAGAAGTAAGAATGTGGCCTAGGTAGCAGTGAATATCTTATTGGTTTGTCAGTTTGAGCTCATTTAAAAAGAGATCTGGTGATATTTAAATGAATAATTCACCCTTTACACTGCTGTTTGTTCAAACTACTTATTTATAATGAAGCAACTTATTTGGGACAACTTAATTGTTTTATGTTTAATTCCCTTTCAATCCAGATTTGTCAAAACAGCTAAGTTGTACTTAATTGATTTTGTTGGGACAATATGAAGGAATTGTGTGGAACCCTGTTTTTTTTTTACAGTCTAGAAAGGTTTTAGTTTAGTTTTTATTTTAATGTTAACCCATAAAATGTCCTGAAATGTAAAAAAAATGTGAAAAAATAAACAAAAAACACATTAAAAATAGTTTTAAAATGTATTTTCTTGGTTGTTTCCATAAATAAATGAATGAATACAATCACTACTACTACAACTCATGGTTCCTACACAATTTCCGGTTCAAAAATCCAGACTTTTCCAGTATAGATGTATTAAAACATACATTTTATACATAAATTTCCAGAATTTTCTACTGATTTTTTGGACCATAATTATCTTCTAATAAATGATTTTAAAATTCAACTACTAACAAGCATGAACCGGAATCACCATGAAACATGTTTAAAAACTGCTGTCTGATCATTATAATACAGAGGTTTTTATAATATATAAATATATATATATATATATATATATATATATATATATATATATATATAATACAGCCAGCCACAACCCATCACTGAGAAACATCCACACACACTCATTCACTACAGACAATTTAGCTTATTCAATTTACCTGTACCACATGTCTTTGGACTTGTGGGGGAAACAAGAGCACCCAGAGGAAACCCACACAAACACAGGGAGAACATGCAAACTCCACACAGAAATGCCAACTGACCCAGCCGAGGCTTGAACCAGCAACCTTCTTGCTGTGAGGCAAACATTCTACCCACTGCACCACCCGAACTGGAAATTATTCAATTGAAATTCCATAATTTTCCATATTTTTCCAAACTGTGCTGAAACTACTACTCCTACTACTAATAATAATTATCCAATTATCCAAAAAAAAAAAAAAAAAAAAAAAAAAAAAAAAAAAAAAAAAAAAAATATATATATATATATATATATATATATATATATATATATATATATATATATATATATATATATATATAAAATAAAAAAGCTATAATACATTCTAAATATTTTACATTACAAATATTACTAAATATATATTACATTTTTATTTTAGCTTAATTTAAAATACAGACTTATTTTTTGTCAATTTTATTTACAATAAAATATTTCCTTACAGCTTTAATTTTAGTACTTCAAAAGACCATATTTCTTATGTATATTTCTGTATTTTATTTTGGGGTGACTGGCTTAGTGGTTAGCACTGTCACCTCACAGCAAGAAAGTCACTGGTTCGAGTCCCGGCTGGGCTACTTGGCATTTCTGTGTGGAGTTTGCATGTTCTCCCCATGTTCGCGTGGGTTGAATGGGTGAATTATGTGTATGAGTGTATGTGTAAATGTGAGAGTGTATAGGGGTGTTCCCAGTACTGCTTTGGCAGCTGGAAGGGCATCTGCTGTGTATAACATATTTTCATTTTAGTTATAATAACATTTAATACCTACAAATATTTTTTAACATTAACAATATGGTTTTAACTAACAATATGGCTATTTCTACTATGGAAACAAAGAAAATTAAACAACTTTTAAAATAACACCGTGGTGAAAAAATGATTAATATTTTTTATAAACTACTCCTTTTATAAGTTAGACAAATGCTCAAAGCTGAGAGTCATATCAAGATTACGCCGACATTCCAGTGCTTTGTGGGATCTCCTAAATATAGCTAATCAGTTTATAATGCCAGCTAATCATTAATAACAACAATGAGTTACTTGATGATTCTGCCCTCTTTTAGACATGGCGAGGAGGTTTGCTCATCTCTGGCGCTCTTTGTATTATGGGTTGCTAAAACA
The DNA here is from genome assembly GCA_903798195.1 of Danio kyathit. Taxonomy (NCBI): domain Eukaryota; kingdom Metazoa; phylum Chordata; class Actinopteri; order Cypriniformes; family Danionidae; genus Danio; species Danio kyathit. Next base: position 29,126 of record CAIGQS010000185.1, read on the forward strand.
GTGCCACTTCTGAGATCAATCTGAGCTAATAACTGCTTCAGCATGCAGGGAAAACCTCTTGAAGGTTAGTACATTGTAAAAATCAATCAAACGCATTAACCCATTGCTCCTGTTAACCCACTCCAAGTGTCTAAGATCTTAACAGCTGAAACCAATCCCACAGTTACTATAAAAGACACCCCAAAGCATCAAAATCAATATTTAATGCCTTTACAAATTCATCAAATAGCAGAATTCACTTCAAAATGGCTTTAATCTTGTGTGATTTTAAAAAATGTGCTGAGATGAATCTGTCTATCAGATTAAAAGCAATGTTCTCTTACCAACCATTAACCAACTCCAAATCTAACAGGACATTTTTATAGGCGGCAATAACAACAATGTCCTTAATCTAAGATTGGGCTATAAAACTCATGACCACCTTCATCTCAGCTGCTATTCCAGAAGCCATCGAATGCTATTCTCGTTGGTGAACCATGCCACTTATTAAAAGGAGGAAGAGTAACTATAAAACACTCTCTCATATGTTTTCAGTTTTATTTCTTGGCTGTATGGAGGTTTTGATCTGACCTTGGCTGAACTTGAACAGCTAAAGCCCCCGCTTCGCATTGTGGTCACATCACCACCCCTGTGTGCATTATTTCCTAATAATACAATGGCCTGTTGTCAGTTATTCCTTGCTGCACAACAAGATGGTACAAATAAGTGTAAATTGCAACAGAATGATAACCTTCCACACTCTGTTACTCCCTTTATAACCTTCACCTTCTATCTGACTTAAATCATCCATCAAGCTAGCTAATGGTCTGTGTCGCATGATTCTTGCTAAAATGCAGTTATATTATGGACCGTCATTAAATGTTCATTGCACAAGCTATACAAATCTCTTAAAGGGATAGTTCACCCCCCAAAAAAATCTGTCATCGTTTACTCATCCTCCACTTGCTCCAAACTTGTTTCAGTTTCTTTCTTCTGTTGAACACAAAGATACAGTTGAAGTCAGAATTATTAGCCCCCCTGAATTATTAATACCCGTGTTTGTTTTTTCCCCAATTTCTGTTTAACGGAGAGAAGATTTTTTCAACATAGTTTCAAACATAATAGTTTTAATTACTCATCTCTAATAACTGATTTATTTTATCTTTGCCATGATGACAGTAAATAATATTTTACTAGATATTTTTCAAGACACTTTTATAAAGCTTAAAGTGACATTTAAAGGCTTAACTAGGTTAATTAGGTTAACTAGGCAGGTTAGGGTTATTAGGCAAGTTATTGTATAACAATGGTTTGTTCTGTAGACTATCAAAAAAAAAAAAAATAGCTTAAAGGGGCTAATAATTTTGACCTTAAAATGGCTTTTAAAAAATTAAAAACTGTTTTTATTCTAGCCGAAATATAACAAATAAGACTTTCTCCAGAAGGAAAAAATATTATCAGACATACTGTGAAAATTTTCTTGCTCTGTTAAACATCATTTGGGAAATATTTAAAAAAGAAAATAAAATTCAAAGGGGGGCTAATAATTCTGACTTCAACTTTATATTGAAGATGTTGGGGAAAAAAACAGCCATTGACTTCCATAGTATTTTTTGTTCCTACTATGGATGTCAATGGCTGCTTTTTGTTTTCAACATTTTTTAGAATATCTTCTTTTGTGTTTAATAGAAGTTCATAAATGTGTTCAGGTGATAATGAGGAATATTGAATTCATAAATGAAATTGGTGAGTACATTTTTATTTATAGGTGAACTGTGGCTCATTCTGAAAACGTACCCCTATATACATTTCTGGAGATCGCGAATTAAGCAGCCTAAGTATGTATGGCTGCATTTCATTTTTAAACTGAACACTACGGGGCGGTATGACGTCGTTCCTTTTCACGCTTAACAGCTGACCGCTTACCTCCGTGTGGACGGCTTTCCTGCTGTTACCAGTTTGTCCAGTTAGCTCACTATGTACGTCGATGAACTTGAGACGCAGAGAGGAGTTGACCATGACAATGGTGTTTGAGTACGGCGAGAAAGCGGGTAAGGTCAGAAAGCGGGTAAGGTCAATTGATGTTTTTGGAAAACACTATTGGTTGGGTTTAGAGAAGGAGGAGGGTGGGTCAGTCGATCAGTCAGTTAGTCAGTCAATCAGTCAGTCAAATAATCAGTCGACAGCAGCCTCTGGTGGATTTACGTGAGAACAGCAGGCGCGAATGGTACCCACGAGCGAAATTTGAGATCTCAAAAAGCGTACACAGTGGAGGTGGACGCACAAAAACTGCAAAAAACGTAGCTCCTGGGACATATTTGGCAGTCTCCAGAAATGTATAGAGGTACGTTTTCAGAATGAGCCTGGGTTGCAACTATCCCTTTAAATGACCTGCATTCATTTCCTCTGTTATTATTAGCATATATTTTCTTTTAAATAAACAAACACAGTTTTTGTAAACATCAATTTTACACATATGGCTCAAAAAGGACTTATATAGGCTCATGTGTTGCTCATTTTTGTTTTCATTATTGCATATAGTTAATCGTGGTATTTTGTCCCTCACTTGTTGATTTTGTGTGTTTGCTTATGTGTTTCATCCAAAATTAATGTTACTCTCCTCCTCCTTAACTGACCATCTTTAAGACTGTAACACAAGTAAATATTTATTCAGAAAGAAAGAAAGAAAGAAAGAAAGAAAGAAAGAAAGAAAGAAAGAAAGAAAGAAAGAAAGAAAGAAATTAGGAGTTCACTGAGGAATACCTTGAATACTGAATTTTAAATAGATTTCTTGGAAAGATTTAGAAAATAAAGCTCAGCTTGGACATTTTAGTCCCACAATGTCTATCAAAAGGTTAAAAAAACTCCTTTTATCCTCGTGTTTAAACTCGTTTTATCCTTTCAAATAAACAAACACAGTTTTTGTTCTTTGTAAACATCAGTTTTACACATATGGCTCAAAAAGGCAAGCCAGGCTCATTCTGAAAACGTACCGCTATATACATTTCTGGAGATTGCAAAGTTATGTCCCAGGAGCTACGTTTTTTTGCAGTTTTTGCTTTCGTGAATCCACCAGAGGCCGCTGTGTACGCTTTTTGAGATCTGAAATTTCTCTGCCATTCGCGCCGTCTGTTCTTGCGTAAATCCACCAGAGGCCGCTGTCAACTGGCTTACTGAATGACTGACTGACCGATCGACTGACCCACCCTCCTCCTTCCCTAAACCCAACCAATGGTGTTTTAAAAAGTACAGATTGACCTGCCCACCCACTTCCCTAAATCCATCTGACAGTTTAAAAAAGAAATACAGAAAAAGAATTTTGTCTGATTTTTACCCTGTTTTCAGATTTTACCACATTTTCACCCTGTTATTTACTTGTTCATTTTATTCTTTTGGCTTCTGTTTTTGTCTTACCCACTATCTGGAACCGTTCTTCACCAGACTCAAACCCCGTCGTCGTGGTCAACTCCTCTCTGTGTTTCAAGTCTGCCGACGTACATGGCGAGCTTACTGGACAAACTGGTAACAGCGAGAAAGCCGTCCATATGGAGGTTAGCAGTCAGCTGGTAAGCGTGAAAAGTAACAGTGTCATATCACCCCGTAGCATTCATTTTAAAGACAAAATGCAGCCTTACGTACTTCTGGATACAAAATTCACGATCTCTAGAAATGTATATAGGGCCACGTTTTCAGAATGAGCATGTTGCAACAAGAACTAATAGAGGCTCCTGTATTGCAAATTTTTAGAAGTAAATAATTATTCAAAAAGAAAGAAAGAAAGAAAAAAAGAAAGAAAGAAAGAAAGAAAAAAAAAAAGAAAGACGGAAAGAAAAAAAGAAAAAGAAAGAAAGAAAGAAAGAAAGAAAGAAAGAAAGAAAGAAAGAAAGAAAGAAAGAAAGAAAGAAAGAAAGAAAGAAGAAAGAAGAAAGAAAGAAAGAAAGAAAGAAAATTTGTATTTGTAATGATCAAAAAGTTCACTGAGCAATACCTGGAATACTGAATTTTAAATACATTTCTTGAAAAGATGAAGAAAATAAAACTCTGCTTTGACACTTTGGACAAAAACTCACAATGTCTATGAAAGGGTTAAAAAAAACTGTTGCTCTGTCTTTCTTTTTAAAAAAGTCCTCTTTTCATTCCCTTCACTCATATTCTCTGCTTCCGAAATCGCAATATTTTGCAGTACTTGGTCATGGCTGAGCCAAAGGACCAAAGTTCGAATTTTTATTTTTAGTCACACCAAGCGAAACGTGAGTCTGGATGCAACCGAACGGATTGAGAAAGCTCAACTCAAAGTCCTCCGCATGAGCAGAGAGCAGACTTAAACCGCATGGCTGTAGTGCTAAGCCACCCAAATGTTGCTCGCCTGGAAGAGCGTCACATTCCAGACATACCTCGAGGAAAAGAAATGTGTAGAATATGGAAAATAGCGAGTGCTGCGATTGACGCTTCAGGTTTGCTGGATGTGGGCCATTCCAGAGTCTCTATGGAAACAGAAGCAGAGAGAGATGTGTTTTCTGACACCTTTTCTGCATCACCAATCATCAGTCTGATAATGAAGAAAGTGGGGAAAAATGCAGAGCTAAAGTGCTTCATGCCGGGATCAAGGCTGCAGCTTTCAGACAAAAACCTCCTTTCACTTCTCGCTGTGTATTCGCTTGCGTTGCACAAGGACAAGTTCAGTAGCAGCCCCTCACAAACGTGACTCCAAATCCTTATATTTATAGCTTCCCAAAGCTGCTTTAATACGAAACACTGGAATTAGCGATAATGTTGGGACCTTGATGTTACTTTTTTAACTCTAGTAGATGCGGAATGTTGTTCGAGCTTAAACAACAGCCTCAAAGTTATGACACTTAAAGTTCAATCCAAAGGGAGATGATTTTGTTAAACAATAAGAATTTTTTTAAGGTAACAAACACTAATTTATATCGAATGATATACAGTTTAAGCCAGAATTATTAGCCCTCCTAAATTATTAGCCCACCTGAATATTTCTTCCCCCTATTCTCTATAACAGAACAAAGAGTATTTCAACATATTTCTAAACATAATAGCTTTAATAACTCATTTCTAATAACTATAAATAAAAAAAAATTATAAACAGCTTTTATTCTTGCTGAAATAAACCAAATAAAAACAATAAGAAAAAATATTATAGAAAATACTGTAAAAAATTTCTTGTGCTGTTAAACATCATTTGGAAAATTATTAAAAATAAAAAAGCACAGGAGGTCTAATAATATTTACTTCAACTGTATAATATATAAAATTTCTCTAATATAGATCAGTGGTAAAAACTACAACATGTTTCTTCCTGGGCTTGTGACATCACAAACCCTATAATTTACATAAACCCCACCCTCTGGCATGACTTTTTTTTCTTTTAGAAATGAAGCATGTACATGTTACCGTACACTCCATAAACACAGTCAACCCTTAGAAACTAGCTGATTGACAACCCATTTAAAGTGATTAATTGAGTTGAATGTTTACTTTTAATTTGGATGTACTGTAATGTTAACAGGGAACTAAATGTCAGGGGGGGTAAATCCGGGAACCAGTGATTATTTTTACTTCTTCACTCCATCATTTTTGACATACGCTGCCTTGGGAAAACAATAATTTACTATTTAGACAAATAAGCATTAAAAAAACACCCTACTTCAATCCCAAAGGGATGAACAAAATGTACTGGCTAAAAACAGTATATATTCAAAGCAAACCTCCTTTCTGAGGGCTGAATAAATCTTAAAAGATAATATTTAGTTGTCCCCTCTTTAGTCTATAGCAAACTTGTCACCATGCAACCATATATTTAGTAGTCGTTTATTTAGAAGCATGAGAAAATAAGCTAAATTGTCTATATATTATGCTTTGGAAGTGGATGTGTTTTCTCTCGTTTCTAAACATGGTGACATGATATATACATGACTAATAATAAAAATAATTCATACTCATATTAATTACGAGTAATTTGTTACTAGTATTATTATAGCTAGAATTATTTCATTTACATACACATCAATTTAGATTTTTATCCATTACAATAATAGTTCATATAATGCTGATTTACTGTATTATTTATTTTCCTTTCCTATTAAATCCTATTTTTTTCCTAACAAAGTTTAAGATTGATTGTTTTTGGGCTAATTATTGAATAATTTGCCTCTATCTTTGTGCAGATGCATTTAAATATACTGTGTATGAGTATGTGCGTGCGTGTGCGTGTGTGTGTGTTTCTGTTTGTGCGTACTTGTTTTTAACATATCAGGACACAAATGTGTATAATGACATGGGTATTACACAGGTCTTACAAGGCGATGCTGAATTTTGAGGACATTGCTGATGTACTCACTTTTCAAAAAGCATATAAATCACACAGAGTTTTTTTTTTCCAGAAAGTAAACTGTACAGTTTCTTGTGAGGGTTGGGTTTAGGGGTAGGGCCACAAAAAATACAGTGTGTACTGTATAAAAACTATACTGTAATGAGCTGTAATGGAAACCTATATAATGTCACTACAATTTACAAAAACAAACCTGTTTGTGTGTGTATGTTTTGTGCCTCAATCAGATGTCACTGCGCATATGTCACTTTTTCACAGCAGTATAACCTAAAAAAAGAGTCTACTCATGCAAGCTAAACATCATGGCTCGTCTAGACCACTTAACCATAATAAAACATGAAATTATTCCCCAATACATCATTATAACAAAGCAAATCATAAGAATCCACCCATTATATTGCTGCATAAAACGCCAAATGTTTTGCTAGGCTGAGATGGCAAACCACAGCGCACAGACATCCTTAACTACAAAAATCCAAAAGGTCAAAACATCAATGAAGTAACTCATTCGCCTGGGGTGGAAAACACACACACAAATAATAGAAATGCGCCAATTAACGACGGGAAAGTAAATAGTGGTGTACTTAAAATGCCTGTGTTGTTTTATGCAGATCATAAAGTTTTAGAGTGACGAACACTGGACGGGCACCACCATGTGCTTTTGTTTTGATGAGGAGCCACGATGATGTTATCCAAACTTCACTGCAAAACCAGTGTGGAAGTAATTGTCCTTGCAATAGCGGAGCCCACTTAAAACGGTCTGAAACCGTGCGCAGAAAAACAACTGGAAATGTGGAAAGACTTGTGTTGCTGAATATTCTACCAGCTCTTGTGGCTAAACACAACTTTTCACTTTCCGAGTTAAAGAGTGCGTTACTGCCGATTATGTCATTGTTAAGTGTCTCGTAAAAGGCTGTATGGAATCAGCATGTTTCTAAATGGGTTTTATTTAGATCTTTTTTATGATAATGCATATAGTTGAAGATTACTGTGACATTATCATTTTGATAATTTTCAGCATTTTGTGGGCCAAGGACTGAATAAATAGAGGAGAAACAGAGACCTGTTGCATATTGGTGCTTTAGTTAATATTGTAATATATTATATATACTGTATTTTTATGTTGGGAAAACAATTCGATGATGCCATTCATTCATTGGGGTCTATATATATATATTTCTTTACATTAATTTGATTAACTGTTTATTCAGCAATGGATAAGTAAAGTGATCAGAAGTGAAACTGAATATATTTATAATGTTATAAAGATTCAAACTTCTAAAACTTGACAAAATGCTGATATTTTGAACATTTGAATTTATTATCCATATTTATCTGTACTTATTTAGTTATTTTCATTTATTATCTCTTTTTTAGCATCAAATAAGCATTTCAGAATGATTTATAAATAATCAAATTCCCACTTTTGTAATATAATAGTTTTTTATGTATATTATACATTATTAATAGTGGTGGGCGAAGATTAATTGTGATTTATCGCGTCTAAAATAAAAGTTTTTTTGACATAACGGGCCCTAACATACACCCGCGGAGCAATTAGGCACAAGACCTATTTGGCGCGATTTGTTGCTATTTTCAGACCAACGCAACCCTAATTTTCCTGTTTTGTGCCATGTTGTTTAAATAGTAAATCTTTTTGCGCCGCTTTGTGAACTCATGGGTGTTTCGGTCTAGAAAAGAGGTGTGTTAAGGCGCATTGTTGGCTCGTTGCAATTTTGAGGAACTAAAATACAGTAGACTGCTCAATAAACCAGCTGAAAGCTGGTCTAAAGTCCAGCACAAAGCGCGTTAGTTGTTGTATGCGCCTTAAAAGCACACAAGATGTACAGCAATACACATATATCATTACATGTAAAAAAGAATCAAAGGATTAAAATGTTACAAAAATGATTATTTTCTACATAAATATAAAAACCACTTCTTCTCTTCTTTATCTCGGGGGGCTGTTTTCAGTTTATTCATGACCATTTGCTTTTGTATAATGTTATTATTATTAATATGATTTATTATATGCATATTTACATTTGTTGTAATAAAAACAAGCTTAGATTTGTCCACCTGTCGGGTTTTGAACCATATGGGGCATAGGGCGTGTGTTTGGATGTAACTCTTATAGGAAGTGTGTTTGACCACACTTCGTTATTACTGTATTGTTCATTTATTCGTTTGCTGAAAATTTGAACTGAATTTAGAAATAGTTTTGAAATAAATCTTTGTGCTTAACAAACAAAATAAAATATATAGGCTGATGGATGTCTTCAGTCGAGTGTACAACACCGTTTCCTTATCCAAAATAAACAAGTAAAGAGTAAAAGTAAAGTAAAGTGAAAGTAAAGAGGCTAAATGGAGGAGGCTCGTTCTTTATCCTCGCGCTGCAGATGGTCTGTTTAACAGTTTTCTCGCTAGTGAAGTTCAATTTTTCCACTTACAAAGTCCGCCATGTAAATGTGCAAATGTGCCATGGTGTGACGCAACTGACTCTTGAAGGGAATGGGAGATGAGATGCTGATAGGTTTAACGCACATTATGCTCAAAACACACCCATAACTCATTAAGAGAATAAGCACAACACTGTTAGACCATGCGCCACAGCGCAAACAGTTTTTTTTCCATCCTTAAAATAGCAAAAGTGGAATCGGACACGCCCTTAATGCTTTTGCGCCATGCGCTTTAGACTTTGCGCCTAGATCGTTAAAATAGAGCCCAATATATGTGTATGCACTATATATATTTATTATGTATATGTGATATACACACATGCATAAAAAAATTATACAAAATAATTTTGTTACATAGATATTTAAATTTATATATATTTTGTATCATATACATATATGTTTTATACCTAAATATAAATAGACATTTTCTCAAATATATGCATGTATGTGTGTATTTATATATACATAATAAATATACACAGTATACACACATATTTTAAGTCAAAAAAGACTTTTATTTTGGATGCGATTAATCGCGATTAAGTTTTGCACTAATTATTAAATATGTTATATATTAAACATGTTATATTAAACTAAAATAAAAACTAACTACATTTTAAAACGTCTTGATCAAAAGAGAGCAGTCTTTGTGAGCATTAGTCTTGTCAGAAAAAACTTTGAACAACTTTTGAACAAAATCTAAATATATCTGTTATTTAACAGTTTCAGGGTGTTTTTCATTTATGCTTTCGAATTGCATTATGGGTCCTTGTTTGAAACATACATTGTTTCAAACTACTAAAATGTCCTTAAAAGTCACTTTACTAAACTTCAGTGAAATTTTCAGCATTGAAAGTTCATGAAGCAGAGATCCCATGATGCAAATCGAAAGCATAAATAACTCTAAAACAGCCATGTATCACAAAATATCTGCAACTGTTAATTAACACATTTTTCCTCCTTTTAATAACTTGAAGCAAAAAGCAAAACCAACTCAAAGATGCATTGAGGTCTCCAACCATAAATCTCCATCAAGAGCCCTTCACCAACATTCTTTACATGCACTTTTCATATACAAGGTTATCTTTGATCTTTCTGTCTCCCAGAACTCATTTCTGAAAGCTCAGTGTGTTCAAGAGGGCCTAACTGTACCTGAGAGAAATGGAGGTCCCGTTGACAGACTCGGAGCACTGTCTGCTTGGGCTAAAGCCCCCCTGCCGGGCATAACGCTCATCTCCACAGCACAGGATCATGAGGAAGGCTCTGCGAAAAGCCCGGTTCAGAAAAGCATACAGGAACGGATTCAAGCCTGAGTTGATGTAACCCAACCAGAGCCAAGCGGTCCACATCTGCCAGGGCACGCTGTAGTTGATGAAAGGATCCACTACGTTGGTGACAAAGAAGGGAGCCCAGCACAGGCAGAAGCAGCCCATGATCACAGCCAGAGTCTTAGCCGCTTTGGTTTCATTCTTGATGCGACTGGAGCCGTGCTGGTCATTGTTGGGGTAAGTGGAAGTAGGAGCCGAACCGGCCCGATGGAGAGAGCCGATTCGCCGAGCGTGTCCCATGGCGGTGACATAGATCCGCTGATAGGCCAGAACCATTAGAACCAGAGGCACATAGAAAGCCACAGCTGAACACACCAGAGCATATGGCTGGTTCACCATGAATACACAAGTTGAGTTACGAGATGAGTTGAATTTTCTTTGTTCGATCTGTAAAATTCAAGTGGACAAATATGATTAATATTGCATTTTACACCAAAAACTGATAATCATTTTAATATTTCGATCAATGGTTGATATTACAGTTCTACATTATTTTGTTAATAAAATGCTAAAAACTACTGTATAATCAAAACTTTTAATGCTAATTAGGGTATTCAGAGATTACAACTTGCAGTATGTTGGGATTTGTTGAATTAAATATTAGATTAGATGACGTAAAAGGTCATCTACATACTCTATAAAAAGTGATTAGCAGACATTACTTAAAAACAAGATGAGTAAACACATTGCTTTAAAATTATAAAGTAAATGAACTTAAAGGTGCTGTATGTAAGTTTTTGATTCTTCTAAAGCATAAAAATACCATAATATGTTTGCAGATATTTAAGAAACATCCCAAGTGAACATACTTGTTTAACTGAAAAACAATGCTGAAGTCAGATATTCTGCTTTGAAAATGGTTTTTCTGTGCCGGAACGCTGTCTTTGTTTAGGTAAAGTTAACCTCCAGAATGCCAGTTTAGCCAATTATATTTCAGCACTCTGGGTTGCCTTGTTGGAAAACAGCGTATTTCATTCATTCATTCAGAAAGGCTCTGAAAGCATGCGCCCGTGACCGAAATGGACAGTATCAGACGTCGAAATGAGACAGATTCAGTTCCACATGAGGTTATTAATTAGCAAATGATATAAATATTACGAACGTAAACATTAGGTGAGCAGGTTACATTGTAATCTCATGTCCTAACAACACGCAAACAGCAGTTTGACTCTTTGCACCAGACGAAACACGACAAAAATGTAAATACAGCCTTTCAGAAGCACAGAATAAGCACTCACTCACGAAACGGTACGGTTTAGAATCCATTCAAACTCACATTGTTAGCATTTAGCACTGAATAAAACACACGAGGCATACCTGAGGTGCACTGTCATAGGTTTCACATGTTGAGCTGTGAGAAATAGAAACCGTTTCTAATATCTCAATTCGAGGTGTTGGTTAGAACTAAAACTCCTTTTAATATGAAACATAATTCCTTCTATCGCGTGTCATTGATTTTATTTAGAACACAGGTTTAAATCACTCGCTCCTGTACTCAATCTGGCATCCCACGCGTGTGTTTATTTTGATCTAGGAGTGCAATACCCAGTTCAACCACTGGGTGTCAAACTTACATACTGCACCTTTAATGAACTATGTGCAATAAAAAAATAAAGTTAAGTCAACTTAAGAGTTGTAAGTTACAATGAGTTTATTTACTTTAAGTAAAATAACTAATCTCTTTTTACAGTGTATCAAGATAATAGAAAAATGTTAATAAATAAATAAAAATATGCTAATTATTACATTTTAATAATAGATTTAATAATAACGTTTTGTGAATGCAGTTGACTTGCATTGCTGGGTTATTGATTTGGATGTAAACCAGGACATTAACTCATCTCAATAATTTATTAACATATTTATTGTGCATGTAAACATGCTCAAACAATTCAGGAAAGTGGTCAAAGATGGATAAAAGAAACCATGCATTAATGGGAATGTGTCCTGCATCTTTCTGTGATTTAACATCAAGTGCAATATTACATCAAGTGCAAACAACATGCAATTTATTTAAATTTCTAAATTGTAATGGAAAATCTTCCTAATATTGCTTAAAACTGCCAAAAACTGACATTTAAACCATTCTACAGTATAAATAAATCAGTCCATTTTTTGGTCACACTTTATTTTGACAGTCCGTTAGTTAAATTTAAGTTACATTGCAACTAATTATCAATAGATTATAAGTAGACTGTTGGGTTGGGGTTAGGGTTGGGGTTGGGGTTAGGGTTAGTGTAAGTTGACATGTAATTGCAAAGTTTCTTATAGTCAGTTAAATGTCTGTTGAAGGACTGTTAAATGTCAGTGTCAACAGATATTAAGTAGACAGTCTACTAATACTCAAATGGACCATCAAAATAAAGTGTTACCCATTTTTTTGAAAACATCTACACAAATCAAAAGTTGTCAATCACATGTGAGGCAAGAGTATGGTGGCCGAGAGAGCTTAACCTGCTGCAATTTAAGAAAACACATGCAATTACAAAAAACACCAGCAACTTAAGAAAAGATCTTTATCGGATTGACAGCACACGTGCTGCAAATCATCACAACACACAGACATAAAAAAAAACGCAATGCATTTTCTCACAACGCAAACATTTCCATTGTGTTCTGAGCTATTTGAAAGTGCATCAAGTTTTATTAATTTGTTTGAGTTGTGTGAAAATGCAGGGCATTTTTTAAAAATGTGTTTGTGTTGTGAGGATTTGCCGGACATGTGCTGTCAAACGGATAAAGATCTTTTCTCAATTTTCTAGCTTTTTCTGTAATTGCACTTGTTTTCTTAGATTGAAGCACCTTATGCTCTCTCGGCCACCGTACAAGAGAGATTTCTTTTCAAACACACTTTTTATTGTAGCTAAGTAAAAACTTTAGTAAATTACTACTACGTTAGGAAATTACAAAAGCAAAACAAGAATCCTCACTTACAAAGCTCTCGATTCCAATGGTATTCCAGCTCTGCATGATGGGAAGGAAAGAGATGAAAAACGGGATGACCCAACATCCGACCAGCATCAGCGAGACTCTCACAGGTGTCATCTTGTTATTGTACACCAGAGGCTGACAGCAAATCGCATAGTACCTGATCCAAGACATGAAGAGCGTACATCTCAAGAATGATTCATGACTGCTGTCAGGCAATACAGTCCATTTGTAATCAGTGCGTGCCTGCGTACTGTACTTTGATATACCCTGATGATTCGGCAGGTTTTTCTTTATAGTTTTGTAAGTTATGTACAACCAGAAAGCATGCAATCACGGGGCCGAAGACATGATGAGTCATGGTGAATCATACAGACTTGGTTGCACAGTGGAATGGATTAGAAGTGAGAGAAAGTGAGAGATAGAGAGACTAAGAATGAATCATGTTATTGCCATATTGGACCAGGTGCGGCACATAAATCACAGCTGCTCTCTGTCAGGCCAAGAGAGCTGCGGTCGTCCTAATGGGTGAGCATGGGAAAATTTGCATATGTAATGCAGCAAATTACACATAATTAGCTGACAACCTGACAAGCTCCCGGAGTTAGTGTCAAGGCATAAACTATGTGCTTCTTTTTTTTCATGTGTGTGTGCGTTTTTGAATGTACAGTTCACTCTGTGATTGAGTCCCACATCTAAAACATCTGTACAATCGAAGAGGCATAACAATTAGGAAGCAGACGAAATATAAATTAAACCAGCTGTATGATTCCTTCTAAAATCAATAATCATGTCCTTAGTTTTTGTCACATTAAGTTTAGATTTGACTCCTCACACCACTGAACAAAATGATCCACTATGGGACCATGACTATTTTCATCTCCTTACAATCAGGCTTACAATCACAGTGTCTTCTGCATATTTCAAAATAAAATGATTTTCAAATGTGCTCTGACACATGTTTGTGTGCAGAATAAATGAAAGTGGGGATATTCCCCAATTCACTTATAGCATATTTCTTTGGACTGTGGGGGATACCGGAGCACCCAGAGGAAACACGAACACGAGGAAAACATGCAAGCTCCACATAGAAATGCCAACTGACCCAGCCGGGACTCAAAACAGTCACCTTCTTGCTGTGAGGCGACAGTGTTAGCCACTGATCCACCGTGCCGCTCATAATTTTATTTATTTTTTTAACAACATTCAGACTTATTAATAGATTAAAAGAGCTGATATCTGACCTGTTTTGATAGGGAGGTGACTTATAGCAGGGTCAAAAAGTAGACTGAGTGGAGAACTACAAATATTTGAGTACAATTATTGACCTTTTTTTTTTTTTACTTTGAGGCAAACTGTGATGCTGTGTGCAAAAAGGAGCATCAGCGCCTTTGTCTCAGGAAACTATCATGTTTTCACATTGGCCTCAATATGCTTACTCTGTTCTATCATGCTTTTATTGAGTCTATTCTATCCTTCACTCTGGTGGCATGGTTTGGAAGTCTGTCCCTTAAAAACAGGAATAGACTGAGCGAGGATATTAAGTGGTCTAGCAGGTTGGTTGGTGAATCCCAGCAGAGTATTGAATACCTGTAAAGTAGGTAGCTTTTACGGATTGCCCAGAACATTAGTAGCTGTAGATCTCATTCTCTGTCTAAAGAGTTTAACCTACTCCCTTTGGTTCGAAGGTTTCAGATGCTTTTTAGTAGGACAAAACAGTACAGGAATAGCTTTGTTCCATCATCTATTGTTGCTCTGAATAAATTGTAATATTTTATAATGTACTTTTGAATGTGGATATGTGGGTATGTATATGTGTGATTTAATTCTTTGTATTAAATACCAAACTTTGCTGCTAAAATAATCCACCTACATGTACCAATAAAGTCAACTCAACTCCACTCGGATTAACTAAGTTGGCCATTGTGTATGAATGCCGGTGTGAATACAAGAGTGTATGGGTGTTTCCCAGTACTGGGTTGCAGCTGGAAGGGCATCCGTTGTATCAGGGGTCGCCGCAATGGAATGAACCGCCAACTAGTCCAGTATATGTTTTATATGCTGGAATAGTTGGTGGTTCATTCCATTGTGGTGACCCCTGATAAATAACCCAGGTAGCAAAGAATTCTGGCCCAGATTTGGCATAAATCGGGCACAGCAGGCATTCATCCGGCACTGGCTTACAGCATGTGGGCCAAACATGGCCCTGATTTGGCAGAGGTGGCACAGTCTTTAAGGCGGCACACAATACTTGGGCCAGAAGTAAAATGTAGTATTTGGCCCAGATGTTAATAACTGATATGTGGGCCATGTAAGTTTGGCCTATCTTGATCCACATTTAAAATACATTTTTATTATATTCAAATAAAGAAAAAGAATTCTACCAATCAGGTCGCTTCGAGAAAAAGCACACCCATAGCACACCTAAAGCGCAATGATTCATTGGTTTATCAATTTCATTGCAGTCGTGACACACCAACATATCTGGCCCAGTTCAGGCTCAAGTTATGGGTTATTAACTTGGCTGAGACTTAGCCCAGATATGGTCCATGTTTGGCCCTTGTCTGAAAGCCAGACTTGGTCCAGTCATGTACCGTAATTCACTGTGGCATGTGGGCCAAGCAAATGCTGATTGTGTGGGCCAGACCTGGGCCAGAGATATTTTGCTATGTGGGAAGGGTCTAAGCTGAAGCAAAATGAGTGAATGAATGAATAAAAATGATAATACACATATAGTTAAAGGCAAAATGATTAGCCCTTCTGTAATATATGAATTCTTTTTCAAATAATTAACAGAGCAAGAACATTTTTAAAGTATTTCCTACAACATATATATTTTTTTCTCCAGAAGAAAGACTTAGTTCTTTTAGTTTGGCTGAAAAAAAAAAAAACATTTTAAGGTCATTATTATTAGCCCCCTTACAAAATATCTATATTTTTCAATTGTCTGCAGAACAAATCACTCATACTGATCTTTTTAGAAAGAAAAAAAAATGCAGGATCCAATCAAGCAAACATAACTCCTGTCCCGAAACCATTAAACGCAAGATAACATGCTCTAATTTAAGCCTTCTTTTCTAAATATTGCCATGGCAACACAAGCAGTTATTTGTGTAGGGCAACATTAGTCATGTTTTGTTTCTATACTGGCTTCATGAATGCCCTCACCTGTCTAAAGCGATGCAGCACAGATGCAGAATGGACGCAGTGGTCAGCAGCACATCCAGTGAGGTTCGCACCAGGCAGAACGTCTCTCCATAACTCCACTTCCCTGTGGTTAACTCAATGGCTGCCAGCGGCATCACAACCAGGGCAACTAGAAGGTCTGCGAATGCCAGCGATACAATGAAGAAGTTAGTCTTCTTCTTCCTATATTTGGAACAATACATAAACAAAACAAACATTAATATATACAGCTGAAGTCAAAATTATCAGCCTGATTTTTTTTATCAAATATTCCCCAAATGATGTTTAACAGATCAAGGATTTTTTTCACAGTATTTCCTATAATATTTTTTCTTCTGGAGAAAGTCTTATTTGTTTTATTTCGGCTAGAATAAAAGCAGTTTTAATAAAAAAATTAAAAAAAACAATTTTAAGGTCAAAAGCTTCAGCCCCCTTAAGCAATATTTTTTTCATAGTCTACATAACAAACCATCGCTATACAATGATTTGCCTAATTAACCTAACCTGTAGTTAGCCTAATTAACATAGTTTAGCCTTTAAATTGCAGTATTTAAATTGAGTTCATAACAGAAAATATTGTCTGTGTGTAAAAGTACTAACATTAAAGCTATTTTATGACAATTAATGGTGTTATAAATGTTTTTAATTTAAATGTAATAATATACATTGTGAAAGATTGTAATACAGCATAATTGCTGATGTAGCTTTCTTTCTTCTAACTAATGCAATCACTCTTTCTATATTTTCTGAGAGATTTTTGAGAAATGTCTTAAACTTAATCAATAAATGCGAGAATTTTTTTTTTATAAAATCGTGTATATATAAACATTATGGAAAAATAAGTTTATAATTAAAACATGAAACTAGCAGTTGGTGAATCTCCTAATGAGTGAGTCACAGAATCATTAACTCAAAGCTGTAGATTCATTCAAAAAACGCAGTGTTGCTTGGAAACACACAACAGTTCTGCTAAGGACTTGTTCAGAACTGTATTTGCTGCTGAATATTAATGTATTTTTTAATAAACAACAATATCATGTTATCATGTTCTTTTGAAAAAAGGGCTGGGAGCACAATCTTATTTGAATTTAAAGTGACAGTCACCAAAATTGCACAATTTGGTTCAAAGCCCAAAAGGGGTAGTTTCAAAGAGTTATAAAAAATATTTGTGGGGTATTTTGAGCTTAAATTTCACTTATACACACTAGGGACATCAGAACTTAGATTACATCTTGTAAATAGAGACATACAGTAATAGGTCCCCTTTAAATACTTTTTGCAAAAAGTAAACTAGCACTTTTATTAAATAATTGTTGTGAGACAGTTCCACATTTATTTAATCAATAATAACAACACTATATATTTAGAAAAAAAGCATGTTGATTAAATTGATTAAACATTTTTTTAAATTCAATCACTTCATGTTAACAAGTATGTAAATCTGGCAACACATCACAAAAACACTTAAAAACAAAGAGTCTTTAATAGAAATGACATGTCCTTATAACATCTTTAAGGAGCATTTTCAGCTTAGAAGCCAATTGTTCAATTACATTTGGACCCTTAACAAGTGGGAGGCACATATGCAAACTGATGTAATTCCTACACCATTCACCTGATTTTGATGTAAATACCCTCAAATTAAAGCTGACAGTTCATTTCAAATCCATTGCGTTGGTGTATAGAGCCAAAAATGTTTGTGTCTATGTCCCAATATTTATGGACCTAACTGTATATGTAATCTGAATATGTGCACTGACAAAGCAAATTTAAAGATAATGTATACAGTATATAAAGCACCATTACCTTAGCTGTCTGTCTTTACAGAGTGCCACCATCACAAGCAAATTACCAAGTGCGGTCATTATAATGATGGTCACCAAGACAATAGACAGCGTTATCCTTGAGGTGTGTTTAGACACAACTTCATCCACTGAACTGTAGGCAAAAAAAGATGCAGATTATGAAATGTCATATTCATATCATATAAAACATACACTTATTGATATAAATATCCAGGCTCTTACTCTTCCGCTGAGTCTGATGCTGTGGCCATGACTGGTCATCTGTATACAAGTGGTCAGCGAGAGATTGGTTCACACAAGACACTGCAGTCCCTCTCCTGTGGGACAAATACAAGTATTTTACAGTAGGTTCTCACATCCTGAGCTCAATCATACTCTGTCAGGAGAAGTGCTAAAGTGAGAGCAGTGGGACTAAACCATAGAAATGAAATTTAGAAATGAAACACAGGCTTCTGGGATATAAAATGCACAAATGAGCCATTATAAGTTTCTTCTGACCTCCTTTTGTTCCTGTTTTCTAATGAAGCTGAAGTTCATAAGTATTAACCATTGCATGCTATTAATAAGCATTTTGGGGGCTAAACCACGGATTTGAGATTTGCTTTGTTAAGTCTATACAACTGTACTTAGGAAATAAAAGTAGGATGTTCCACTGTGAACTATGTCAATGCAATATGTTTAAAAATAAATGCTGCACAATATATAGTTTCAACAGCTGTGATGCAATGTTCTAATCTGCGATAATCACATACAGCAAAAATTGCACCATACACTTTTACCCATACTGTGTGTGACTTTAGCTCTTGCCTTGCCCTGTTGTTAGTTCTTGTACAGTTAGTTGTGCATTATATATTAGGGTAGTTTGGGTTTGATTTTGTTTTCTTTTTGTAAATAAACTATTTGTTTTCCTTAAAAATAGTGATGCATCAGATTGAATTAACAAAACACAACGTCATAAGACGTTAATATTAGATTAGATTTACAGTTAGGTCCATAAATATTTGGACATTTACACAATTCTAACATTTTTTACTCTATACACCAACACAATGGATTTGAAAGTAAACGAACAAGATGTGCTTTAACTGCAGACTGTCAGCTTTTATTTGAGGGTATTTACATCCAAATCAGGTGAACACTGTAGGAATTACAAGTTTGCAAATGTGCCTCCCACTTGTTAATGGTCCAAAAATAATTGGACAGAATAATAATCATTTATCATTCACTGTTAGACATTTCTGAAATTTGCACAGTAATTTACTGTATTTCACCCAGTATAATACTGCAAATTCTTTTAACAGTAAATAACTGGATTTACAGATGAACTATGGGAATTTTTGTGATATCAAACAACATATACAGTGATTTACTGTATTTTTAAAAATTCATGTATCATACTGTATTTTCCACAATGGCTTCAACTTCACCTTGTGGCGATTCGACTACTCTGCACCACAGGATTTCCCAAATTTTGTCTAAGGACCCTGGAGCAATTCTGGAGGACAATTTATCAACGTGCCTTATGGTAAGCTTAGGTAGTGTTTCATTTTACAGAATGTTTTGTGGACGAGTATAGAAAAGTAATGTATAAAGTTGGTGAAAATGATCTGTTTCTGGTTTGTAGTTTTTGCCCATTTGAGAAATGTAACATCTATTTAGTTGTTACATTTATTTAGTTTATTACATTAACACTGCTATTACTTTAAATAAGACTGTTTATGAATATTAGCAATTGTTCTAGTCGTATCTTTTTTATTTATTTACATAGGAACCGGTGTTGCAGCGGGTTTTGGTTTAGGGGGGAACCAAGAGTGATGTAGACAGTTTCGGAGGACACATTAGCACAAACGGCGGTCCGACGGAGAGTATTTTGCCCCAGAAGAATATGAATGAAAGACCAACAAATAATCCAGGTAAAAGCGCGTCTGTCTGTGCTGACAACACTCGACGTTGATTTGAGCACCTCAATAATTTGGTTAGCATTTATTGGCTCGGCAACATTGGCTGAAGCAATCTAAAAACGGTAACGTTAGCTAAACTGAGATAAGTTAACACCGAATTGAACTCAAAATCATTTTAACAAGAAGCGTTTAACTTCTATTGATTTTTTATTATATATATTAACTGTTGTGAAGTCATTTTTCTCTGGTTTGGAGTAGCCAACGTTAGCTTGAGAAAATAACATTGTGACGTAATGTATAATCATATATCTATGATGTATAATAACGTTACTCACACTAACGTAAATCTGTACAATATGCTGATAACCACGTTTTTGCTATTGTTTTGGATTTCGTTTGTTGGGTTCCAGCCAGCCCGATAGTTTATTGTGTAAATTGATATTAACTGTAAAGGCTTCTTGGTGCAAATGTAGTTTTATCTTTTTTTTTTGTCTTTATCACAACTGACATTTGGTTTAACATTATTTGTACCATTATATTTATATATATATTTTTTTTTTTTGTTTAGATATGAACTGGTACAGCAGAGCTTACAGGTTTTGTCTGAAGAAGGAAACAGCATTTCGGAGGAACATCTTGATCAGCACAGCCTAATGCTTAAAAATAAGCAAGAGCAGTAAACAATCAGGGTAAAGAAATTAAAAAAAAAAAAAAAGTCGTATGGAGGTTGTGGATTGTAGCATTGCATTCTTATCTGCATTTTTTGCTTTTTCTATGGTTTCAATATAGAATACTGGGAGCCTGCCTGTGCAAACTGGAACTCAAACAACAGTAAGTACTGTACATCTATTTGTTTCTCAATATAGTACTTTTAATACAAAATGTGTCACATGTTTAGTTGCTAGCTAAATTAAAGATTTTTTTTCCCTTTTTTTATCAAACACTGTAGTCATTTTTTTTATCTTTATTTATTAAACTTTTGTGCAGATTGAGGTCTGTCATGAGTCAGACATTAAGTAATACAATAATTAGTATTGGGATATATGCATTTGTCTATGTATTAAATGTGTTTTTTTCCCCATTTCATGTTGCCTGAATTTTTATTTTTTTATTTGTATAAATAAATCCAAAGGATGAAACAAAATGCACAGCAACACCCAGAGTGAGCCAGGAGAAAACAAGAAAAGTAGTGAAGAGAAGAATGACAGCCATCAACAACAGTGTTATCCTTCTTTCACTAGCTAACTGAGAACTTGGATTAGGTGAGACACTGTCATTAGTTGTATCAGCATTCAGTCTGTTTTAGTTTAGGAATACCTAAAACAAATGGTTTAATCTGTCCTGCAGTGAATCACCCCATCACAAATGCTACAATGTTTTTGTAAAGCCTTGTTGGGAAAAAAAAATTAACAGGACATTGTGGTTGGTCATCTTTTAAACATGGTAGTGAGCTGGTCATGAGCAGGAGCCAGTTGCTCATTACCTCTAAGATCTTTTAAAACAAGCTTGCTCTATGCTTATGTTAGTCTGTTTCTCCTTATCCAGAGGTCTCCATAATCCTGGACCAGGCCGAATCCTGACCAGATGCTGTGGTGGTCATGGAGGAGTGTTCTCCAGCTTCTGGTGACTAGACTGCGGCTTTGCACAGGAAGTTTGGCCTGAGGAGAACTGGTCATGCTCAAATGAGCCTGGTTTTTCTCAAGAGATTTTTTTTCTACACTTTCGTCAATTGGTGAAGTTTGTTCTCTCCACTGTCGCCACTGGCTTCATTTGTTGGATCGGTGGATTTGCTCTTCAGTGTTTGAACTTTCAGCAGTGACGTTTACATTACACTGAACTTAACTAAACTTCAACTCTGCAGTTTTCAGAGTTGAAGTTTAGTTAAGTTCAGTGTAATGTAAATGTCAGTGAAACAGCTTCAATTTACAAGAACTTCTTTGATCTACATTGTAAAAGTGCAAAGAAATAAAGATGAATTGCATTTGAACATGTGAATTCAGACATTGTTGAGCATTTGACACCAGAATTACTAATATTTTAAAGTTGGGATCTTTCTGAGTCGGCTAATAGTTACAAATATTTGTATTTCCAACAATATGCAGTTCAGACAATAAAATAATTATTGTACATGTATGTTCTTGTGCTTTGTGTGATTTATTTATTTTTAACCTGTTGATTTAAATGCTTAATGTAATTTTCACACCTTTTCCTTAAGTGCTTTAAGCATTGTCAATGTTTTAAAGAATGGAATAGTTTGTAATTGTGTCTGGTTTAATGTCAGTAGTACTAAGTACAATTTTTTTTCTCTCAACAATATGCAGTTCAGATACATAAATTAGTAATTGTATGTTCATGTGCTTTGTTGTTTTAAAAGTTATTTTTTTTTAAATAAGATAATTGGATGATTGAAATGTAATTTTTTTCACATTTTTCTTAAATGTTTTAAGCATCTCCAATGTTTTAAATAAAGAGTGTTTATTTTGTTAATATTTTGTAATTATGTTTTTTTAAGTCAGTAGTACAAAGATAATATTAATAAAATTATATGATATAATATTTAGAACAAATGAAAAGGTTTACAGTAGCTAACTGTTTACTTAATTTTTTACAGTAATTAACCATTTTCAGACTATAGAACTACGGTAACATGCTGTAAACTGATTTATGGTTGTATACTGTAAATCTCAAATACAGTAACTTACTGGCAAAATGTTGCCAGTAAGTTACTGTAAAAACCCTTTGAAATTTCTAACAGTGTTTGTCATCATATCAAACTTTCACTTTTTAATACTTGGTTGCAAATCCTTTGCAGTCAATTACAGCCTGAAGTCTGGAGCGCATAGACATCACAAAACGCTGGGTTTCATTCCTGGTGGTGCTCTGCCAGGCCTCTACAGTAGGGTGTCTAAACTCGCTCCTGGAGGGCCGATGTCCTGCATATTTTAGTTCCAACCACAATTAAGCACACCTGAACCAGCTAATGAAGCTCTTTCTAGGTATACTAGAAACTTCCAAGGAGGTGTGTTAAAGGAAGTTGGAGCTAAACTATACAGGACACCGGCCCTCCAGGACAGAGTATAGACACTCCTGCTCTACATCAACTGTCTTCAGTTCCTGCTTGTTCTTGGGGTATTTTCCCTTGAGTTTTGCCTTCAGCAAGTGAAATGCATGCTCAATTGGATTCAGCTCAGGTGATTGACTTGGCCATTGCAAAATCACTTCAAATCGATTGTGTCGGTGTATAGAACCAAAAATGTTAGAATTGTGTCGATGTCCAAATATTTATGGACCTGATTGTAGGTCATGAGGTCAGGTGACCAAAATTCAAGGTCTAGCCAGCATCTAAAGACAACATTATTTTGATGTCCAATAACAACATCAAATGATGTTGATATTTGGTTGTTTTTAGGTTGTGTTGGGAAGTAACCAAAATCCAACATCGAGCCAACATCTTAAACCAACATCATGGTCAAATACTGACATTTAATTCACAGGTATCAGGTTCATTTCCAAACAAAATGCAACGTCCAGATGATGTTAGGGTACAACGTCAATCAACGTCGAATCATATTGACGTCCTGTGCCTGCTGGAAAGAGATTTAATATAAACAGAAAACATATACAATTTCAGTTTCCGATAGCTTCTGTGAAAATAATGTAATAATGTGACTGCATCTCTAAAAATCATAAATGTAAATATATTATTATATCCATATCTATTTCACCAAATGACGTTCCACACACTTTATGATTTCTTTTTATCTGCTGACTAACACATTTCAGGTTGGCCATCGATAAAGTAGCACTTCAGTCTTACTGATAGTGCTGTGGGAGTAAATAAACCCAAAATGTTTGGAAAAACTGGCCTAAATTGAAGTCATATATCATACTCTACTCTCAAACACATCAAATATTGAAGGTAAGATATTGAAGATAGGAACATTTCAGCACACAGCGCATGCACTTCATCACACTGTTAATGCCCACAGAGGCCAAATCGCACCCTGTGCCTGTGGGGCTTGAGCCATAACTCACGCAGAAGTGGAGAGAGCAAACACTGGAAGCGTGTGATGTATTTGCCCAGCTGGGAGGCTCAAGTGGGTTTTAGAGAGACAGCTCGGACGCTTTCTCACTGTTCTGGTGCTTTTCTTTGAGTTTCAAATGAGCCACATGATTATTATAGCCCTGCATCAAACACAATAAACAAAACTGGCTATTCTAAACCCACCAGACAGCTGATTTACACGTGATACTTGTTTTTGAAGGAGAGGATCATGTAAAAGGCTCATTTGTGTCACTTGCATGCATATGTGTAAAAAAAATAACATATTTAAAATAATAATTAAAATCTTAAGGGAACTTTTGTTATATAAATACAGAAATTTGCAGAAAGGGAGATGATGATGATGGAAAAGAATGAAATAATAAGAAAAGTTATGCTTTTGTGTTCCCCTGAGGAACTGTGCACTAGCTTGGCGAATGTTTACAAAGTTTCTCAAGGGAAAAATTAGCAAGGCAATGCAACAGCATTGGAATTATGGGTGTGCAATTTATCTTCTTTGATAATATGGTAATTGACATTTTAATGATGTACGAGTTGACATTATCCAGTATGTCACTCACTTAGAAAAAAAACAAAAACAAACATAAAAATTTACTGTGCGGTGAAGCCTAGTAGAATGTAGTTAGAACTAGCCTATAATTCAAGTTATGAAGGAAAAATTATCCCTGTAGGAATTTTTTTTTTATATTTATAAAATTTCCCACGAGTCATTTTCCCATTACCACGATTGCTAATGTAATATTGATTTTATACACTTTATCAAATAAACCATTTGTCATTTCAGAGCAGAACATTTTTGCATCTTAGAACAGTACTCCTGTTTCGGTCCTGGATGATTTTGTTTTTGGACAAATCATCTGATGATTAATTATTATTTTTATACAGATAGTCTCTTGCTTCAGTTCTAAATGAATCAGCTGCTTTGAATGAATAGCTTTAATGAATCAATTAGTGTCAAATTATTTATCAGAGACACAAAAACACTCACATTATTGTTTATATAATATGCACACTCTCAAAAATAAGCTGTCACTGGGGCAGAACCCTTTGAAAAGGTACACATTTGTACCTAAAGAGTCCATCATGTTCCCTTATGCCGAGTTCAGATTGCATGATTTTCAAAGAAGTCGTGTCACGGATGTTTTCACACTGCGTGACTATCTGGGGTAGCGTACCATCGGTGCTTTGTTTACACTGCAAGATGGATCGGTGACAGGGGGTTCACACTGCATGACTTTAAAATCGAAAGAATTGCCGACAACTTTGTCCAAACTACGTCTTACAACTAAACACATGCGAGAAGTGACATGGAAACAACATGAGGTCATGTAGTATATCTTTTGTTATTAACTACATAATGAGAAACATTATGTTTTCTACCTTTAGCAAGGTAGAAAATCAGCTTATTTTGCTCACCTGGCTTTTCACCTGGCAATTTCTCCTCAAATTTTTTTTATTTTTTGACCTGGTTGTGATATTGCTTAGATGACACATCAAACAGACACGGGTGCTCATGCCAAATTTACACTAGTTTTTCCTCCATTCTTGGGTCCAAATAAACTGAAAACGAGTGCTTTTAACTTCTCCCCAAATTCCCACTGGCCTGCAAATACCAATACTACTGGATGCTGCTCTCTCAATGGCTGTAGGTAATCGCTGATGTTATTTTCAATCAGAACATTTCACATGGCATGATTCGCCAACAGGTCCAGATATTTAGCATGCCAAATATCTTACGAGCATCGGCGACTCATTGGCGATTCTCTCAGATCGCGTCTTTAACAGGTCACACTGTGATTGTTACTCATATGAACGAGCGCTGATTTGCCTGTGATTTCAGGCATTTGTCTGCGATTTCTCTAACCTGTCGGCGAGTCAAAATCAGGGCTAAAATCATGCAGTCTGAACTCGGCATTAAAGATACATATTAAATCCTAAACAATACAATAGTATACCTTTTACAATTTCTAGGTACTATTAAGATGCTTTGATGTATCAATATGGCCCCGTTATGTATAAATGTGCACTGTAAAAAATATCTGTTAATTAACAGTTTCCATACTTTAGGTTTTCTGTTTATTTACAGTTGTGAATTGCATTATGAGACCTTGATCTTTGCTCTGTCGACTTTTGAGGTTGAAAATTGAACTGTATAGTTTAACAAAATGGCTTTTATTGACATTTTAGTAGTTTCAAATAATGTAATGTATAAGAAATAATGCATAGAGAAATAAATCTGTAAAATAACTGAAAATGTAATAGCAGTTTATTACAAAGTGTTTTGTATACAACACCAATCCAGTAAATATATCCCTTTAAATGATCCAAAATGACAATAAAAGTCACTTTTTCAAACTTTTCAAAAATAAAATTTGTTGGAACAAAGATCAAGGTCTCATAATGCAATTCAAAGTCATAAATAAACAGGAAAAAAAAACATGAATCACAAAATACGTAAAAAAAAATGTTTAGCTTTTTTTTTTAAGCTTTTTTAATGACATTTTCTTTCTTAGAGTGATTAATAGTAAAGTAATTATTTAATTGATATTTAATGATTTAAAAATTCTGACAAAATACTGAGATATCTTTTCCTCCCCTTAGGGGCTCCGGATGAATTCTTTGAAATGACTGAAATTTTTTCACCTCCTTTAATTTTTTGATGATTTTTTCATACTTCCACGTATTACTTAAGACATCATTAAGAAAAACCTTTTAAGGTATACTAAAACAATTAATTTTAGCACTAGCACTTAGCACAATGCAAGTTTTAGTTAGAAGGCAATACATGCTAAACATGTATTATGTAAGCATGATAACTGACGATTAAAAAAATAAATCTAATTTATATATGTATAAAAAAAACATTTCTCTTTCTAAGCAGCAATTTTTCTTCGAAGAAGCAACTCTTTTTCACAACCTTGAGCAGACAGACTATTATTGTGCCCCTAAATTCTTTGCTTAAGATACCCAAATGCAATTAACTCACACATAACTTATCAGACAGAATTTTTATAATCATAATACATTAAAGCAGTAAAGCTACGGTTTCATCAAATGACCCAAAAAAGATGAGCTGAGGTATGAAAGCTGATGCCATGTGACACAACACTAACTTTCACTAATCTTGTCTCATAAGATCTAAGAACTCAGGACTCCCTTCAGCTCAAGGGGCTTCAAACATGGTTAACTGTCTGAAGAATACAGATCTGACCTGATAAAGAACGTGGGACTTCTGGAGTCCAGACCATCCTGTCTTACTTTTGTTTGTTTGTTGTTTTATTTATGAAAGCATTAAAGAAACTGGTTAGTGGAAATATAATTGTACTTCTTTAATAATATTGTAATACAATATTTTAATAATATTGTAATACTGTAATAATAATACTATAATGATAAAAATACTAACTGTTTTCTTAAAGCAGTAACAATAGTAATAAACCACACCCAAAATGATATTATCCAAATAAAATGCTTCATTTTTTGTAATAATAAATAATAAAACTAAAAGTGCAGCTCTAAATAACATATTTCAAACATATTTCAAAGATTTCCGTTTTAATAAGTGACTACTCTCTTCAGTAAGATGCAGAAAGTTACTACTTTTTCCAAGTAACTCTCACTGTAAGCTACTTAATTGTTCAGATTTGATTGTTTTCTCTTACACAAAGTAAAACAGGTTAACGTGACATAACTGACATGATGAAAAGAATATGTGCTGCTGACAAACCATCCAGTAAGCAGTTTTGACACCTTCCCACACAACTTCTTTTTTCATTTCATGCCACCAGGAAAACTGAGTGGCATTTGCATTTAAAGAGAAAAATCACAATCTGCGGTGACAGGAAAACATAAGCCATCATCCTTATAAACAAGCAACGACTGACATTTTCACACAGGCATAAAACCCATAAAAATATAGCGGTCAGAAGCCCATCAAGCATGTCTGCATAATTGAGCAACACTAATCTCCAAAATGGGATATGATCATTAAGAAATGCAATAAAATTATGTATTTATTAAATTAACTACAGCATAGTACACATTAACTAAGCACAGTAACTGAAAATGGACAGTTCATGTGAATTATGAAATATTTTTAAAGGTCTTGATTGGAGTTTTTAATTAAAATAAAATATAAAAATCACACCCTTGATGTTTATTGTGTGGAATTTATGAACAAAATCATAATTATTTCAGTCATAAAACTGTAAGGCTGATTAGTTGCACGTAAATTCCTCCAAAATATGAATAATACGCAAATAAACTGGTATGAAAAATAAAATAAAAAGCAAATTGCCTAATTTGGCATCTCACTGGTAATTCTACTTAATGCCATTTAAAAATAACAAACCAAAAATCTTATAAATCTTATAAAATAAATGAAACCAACAGTTCATTACACGAAATATTTTTTGAAGGTTTCAGTCTTGATTGGAATCCTTTATTAAAATAAAGTATAAAAATCACACCCTTGACGTTTATTGTGTGGAATTTATGAACAAAATCATAATTATTTCAATCATAGAACTATAAGACTGATTAGTTGCAGGTAAATACCTCCAAAATATGCTTCATAAACAAATAAACTGGTATCAAAAAAATGTAATAAAATGCTAATTGCCTAATTTGGTGTCTCACTTGTAATTCTACTTGATGCAGTTCAGGAATAACAAACCAAAAATCGTATAAATCTTATAAAATGCATGAAACAAATAACAATAATGAAAACAACTATATTAAAAATATTAAAATACATATTAAGTGTACTTTTATCTACCTGTTGCACATTTTGACACTTTAAGGTATTTAAAGTACGAGGCAGCATTATTCAGGTAACTTTACTCACCTCGGGGCTCCGTGTTTCAGACGTCTTTTTGAATCCACACGTGTTTCTATGACCTGTCATATTCCATCACAGTTTGTAGGAGACTGATGTGCTCTTCTCTGCCCAGTGTCACAGTCCAACAGCGGCAGAAAGCAACAGATCCTCTGTTGATGTAAGAGCATCGGCGTCCATCACGCGAGTCTGTAAAACACCAACACAGAGAAACAGCGCCACCCAGAGTTTCACCTCTGTTCATTTAATATCAATCAAATGCAGTTTTTCCCTTTAAAAAAAACTATAATATTATATAGACTGGAATGCTCACTGTGCGGGTTTATATAAGCAATAATGTACTTTAATGCAAGCTGTAAAGGCAGAGGGGTGATGAACGACTTGAGTGCCTGAAATCTGTTCAGCTGTGACTGTATTCACCATGCCTCAAATACCTTATTGCTTTTACAAAACGTTAACCGAAAATACAATTACTAAAGCCAAAAATAAATGCACTAATATGTCATCTTTTAAATTTTATCCTTCTACAATTGCTTAGACAGTGACCGTGATAGCAAATGATGTGTAACATGCCTTAATACACAGCTCTTTATACTTTCTCACACAAACTTCTTATCTCCCAGCCTAAAGAAAATCTGTAATTGCACGTGTTTAAGCTTAAACCAGACCTGTTTACATCACAGCACAATGTAAGTTTGCCTATAAAAGCATTGAAAACTCTATTGATCAACATGCAGTATACCTTAAAAAAAAGCAAATATTTTGAGTATTGCTCCATCTATACTTCAGAACTCTGGGTTTTCACAAACAAAAACACATTATTGGATCTATATATATATATATATATATACAGTACACACACACACACACACACCACACACACACACACACACACACACACACACACACACACACACACACACACACACACACACACACACACACCACACACACACATGTATATATACATATAATTGTAATAAAATTAAATACCTGTTGTAATAACAAGTATGATTAAAAGACTAGTTTCAACGCAGCATGCATTTTAATTTACAAACAAACTGTTAGATTGAATTAAGGTGGATTGATATTGAAAGTTGCTGAGTCAGATATAATGGCTTTAAATAATTACTGTTTATTGTATTCAGTTCTTTTGCAATCAAATGAGTTTTGTCTAATTGTTTTATGTTTGCACCTTGCAACTTTGGCTTTATTTGCAAGAGCTCTCTTTGGAGACTTGGCTAGCATGGGTTTATATTTAGAGGGCAAAGCAGGCACAGTTTTTCCTTAAACAATAGCAGCTTTTTGCAGATGCAATGCCAGGAACTCAGGAATGATGAGCCTTCCTCTTTTTTGGGACCCAACATGCACAGGTGCACAGGATCACTGACTCAGGCCTGCAGCAGACACAATGTGCTCAATGTGGACTACTCTTTTTCTTCTCTCTGCGCTGGTTTGTATTGAGTTTGAGTATGTATTGAGTTCTGGTTTGTATTGAGGTTCCCCTCTCCATCATCCACAAGCACTCTTGCCAGGAGCTGTAGCAGCAGGAGCCTTAAAGGTATAGTTCACCCAAAAATTAAATTGCTGCTATCATTGACTCACCCTTGACTTGTTCTAAACCTGTTGAGATTTTTTATAACACAAAAGAAGATATTTTGAAGAATGTTGGAAACCTGTAACCATTGACTTCCATATTGTTTTTCCTATATGGAAGTCTGTGGCTTGTTGCTAGATCGGATACGTTTGCGGCTGGAGGTTAACAAGAATTATTTATGTTTATGTTATTTATGAAATTTCAGATTTATTGTATTTTATTATCGTCTACCCCCACCCCAACCCTAAACCCAACCATCACAGAAGCGTAAAAACAGTAGTTGTACCGAGTATTATTTATCTTATCTATTAAATTACCCAATAAATTGTATTTTTTAACCCCTACCCCCACCCCAACCCTAAACCCAACCGTCACAGAAGCGTAAAAACAGTAGTTGTACCGAGTATTATTTATCTTATCTATTAAATTACCCAGGGGGCAACGCAGTGGCGCAGTAGGTAGTGCTGTTGCCTCACAGCAAGAACGTCGCTGGGTCGCAGGTTCGAACCTCGGCTGGGCTGGGTCAGTTGGCGTTTCTGTGTGGAGTTTGCATGTTCTCCCTGCGTTCGCGTGGGTTTCCTCCGGGTGCTCCGGTTTCCCCCACAGTCCAAAGACATGCAGTACAGGTGAATTGGGTAAGCTAAATTGTCCATAGTGTATGAGTGTGAATGTGTGTGTGGAAGTTCCCAGAGATGGGTTGCGGCTGGAAGGGCATCCGCTGCGTAAAATCGTGCTGGATAAGTTGGCGGTTCATTCCGCTGTGGCGACCCCGCAAGGGACAAAGCCGACAAGAAAATGAATGAATGAATGAATTAAATTACCCAATAAATTGTATTTTTTTAACCCCTACCCCCACCCCAACCCTAAACCCAACCGTCACAGTACTGTAAAAATATTAATTATTGTTATACAGTGTCATAAAAAATGCTGTTATATAAATGTGCATATCGCACTTCCGGCCGGCCGCGTATCCAATCTAGACTTTACCAAGTCTCTGTGGCTACAGGTTTTAAACATTCTTCATCTTCTTTTGTATTCACAATGAACAAATCAACACAAACTGGTTTGGAACAAGTCAAGGGTTGGTAAATAAAGAAATAAGTATCTTTTTTTATTTGCTGGACTATCATTTTAATTGTCTAATAATTGTATACTATATATGTTTTTAAATCAATAATATACTGTATACTGCTTGCTTATTAATGAAGGACAAGAAACATTAATGCCATTTCACAATTAAGGATTGAGGAGAATGTTTTTACACTCTCAGAAACAGTTTGGAACAGTTTTGTACCTTTGTAAAAGTTGTACCTTATACAGAAAAGCCCTCTTATCATATGTTCTGTACCTTTTATGGTACAATTGAAATAAAGGTACACAATTGTTCTTATAAAAAAGGTACATAAGCGTTGGACAACTCCTTCTTTATTACAATATCTATGAAAACAAATATTACTGAAAGGCAAAGTGATTTTATGAATAATTTCCATATTAAAAAATGAATCATCATTTGAAAGCATGTTTAAAGAAATTCATAAACATTAATTATTAAGTTCTATAATACAAAACAACTGGTAAAACAAAACTAGGTATAATGTAAACTAAACATTTAAGGCATTTTTAATAAAC
Organism: Danio kyathit; assembly: GCA_903798195.1. Classification (NCBI taxonomy): domain Eukaryota; kingdom Metazoa; phylum Chordata; class Actinopteri; order Cypriniformes; family Danionidae; genus Danio; species Danio kyathit. Next base: position 61,187 of record CAIGQS010000185.1, read on the forward strand.
GTTTGGTAAGCATTTTCTGATAAAATACATTTATATTATTGATATTCACTATCAATTTGCTTTCCGCATGTGAGCTGGCAAAAGTCCCACATACACAAAGTGTTCATGCAGACATTTTAGTATTGTAAAGCTAATCAAACATTGTGCATATCTTGTTACAATACTTTTGCATAATTCTATTGCTATTTTAAAAATTTAATTAAATTAACTTTTAAGTGATTACAAAGTTATTGTGTGAAAATATTTTATATACTTGGGAGAATGTATTTCTGTAACATTTTTGTGAAAAGTGTTGTGAAATGTTTAGCAAAAATAGATCTTTTGAAACTTAAACATTGTTTAATAAATGTATTTGATGTTTTATACTTACTGAAAATAAATTGGCACATTTTAAGAAATTAGCAAAACGCCTTTTAATAGTTCTTGAAGGAACACATTTGACACTGTTAAGGTACAGTGTCACTGTAGTGGTACCTTCATGGATCAGATTTGTACCTTTGATGAAGGTACAATATTGTATCTGCAGGTTTTAAAAACCAATGGTACATTTTGGTTTCCCATGGTACAAATCATGTCCTTAAAGGTACAAACTGCAATGGTACAAATTTGTTTCTTTGTCTTATGGTACAATTCTGTTCCATAAAAAGGTAGGCTACTGCCCCAGTGACAAGGGTTTGTAGGTTTGTACCTTCTTTGGTACAACATTGTAGCCTACTATTTTTTCTGAGTGTACTACATTGAGTTTAGCTTTAATTAGTGCATGTTGTCTTTTAATGCACCACAAATACAAGCTAATAAAAGTTTTCCTTTTTTAGTAGTGTGTTTAAAAATATGTTTGGTATACTCCATTCAAAAAAACTAAATGTTATTTGCAATTACATAACGTTGTATTTAAGGATAAATGACTTAAATCAAACTTGTTTATCTTATAAACATAGTCTTATCACAATCATAAACAACGGGTCATAGTAGCACAAATAGTTTTTGCCGTTTACTTCACTTTTATTTTTCTAAAGTGGCTTGTAAATAGAATTGAAAGTCGACAACAGCTTACTGCAGTGCTTCGATTGGTGGATTGTTTTAAAGTGTCAACAAAAGAAACGGAAAGTTAAATTAGCCTACTGATTCATAACCAGAATAAGAATAACTGTCTGTTACTGTACAGAGACCTCGACGACCCCGATAGTTGATAGTTAGTCCTCTTTCTACCACAAGATGGCGCAAGAGCATCATTACCGAATGGCAAGAAAGCAGCCGTTTTCATTAGATGTTGAATAGCTTGATAAAATCACTATTTATTGTGTGATAGATCTACTTCAATGCTCATATAACGTCAGCCTACGTGAGCTTATATTCTGCCTAATAACAAGCTTGTAATAAATATACAACAAGACAAGATTTTCAGATGTGGTGATGAATTTATTGGGGGGGTATTCCAAAGTAATATTTTTATGCATGTTATGCAATTCCTTCGGCTTAGTCCCTTCATTCTTTAGGAGTGGCCACAGCAGAATGAAAAACATATGCTTATCCAGCATATGTTTTACACAGCAGATGCCCTTCCAGCTGCAACCCAGTACTGGGAAACACCCATACAGTCTCATTCACACACATATTCACCTATAGCACATGTCTTTGGACTGTGGGGGAAACCGAAGCACTCGGAGGAAACCCATGCCAACACGAGAAGAACATGCAAACTCTACACAGAAATGCCAACTGGTCCAGCTGGGACAACCAGCGACCTTCTTGCTGTAAGGCAACAATGCTAACCACTGAGACACAATGGGGCCCTGGGGGGGGAATTCAAAATGTTTTTATGCATTGTCAAATACTAATAAAAAAAAAAAATAAATTACAAAAGTAAAAAAAAAATACATATTTAAAAACCAATACAAAATTAACAGCAAACAAAGACTGACCTTGATTTACATTTATGTTGGTCAAAGAGTACAGAGCTTTAATTTGCTAAATGAAATAGACCTAAAATGTTTCATTAAATGCTGTTAGATGATAATAAACTGTGATTTATTGATATTTCTGACTGTCGGTTTACCATAAGAGGAAGGCCACTTTCTTTTATCATAATTCAGCTTAATAACAAATGACAGAAGAGAGTGAAGCTGCACAATGCAACTTCGCAATCTATTTCAATCCAGTGATAGAAGACAAGACTTTCGAGCATTTCTGTTTATTACTGTATGACTGACATGTGAGAGCAATGAAATGGCTTGTGAATATTAATAAGCACTGCTGCTAAATGAGTAAAGTGAGTGCACAGCAGAAGACGAGAGTAACTGTGGTTTGCTGCTCTAGACACAACTGTATGCAGACAGTAGTGAAATTTTAGACTGCCTCTGTCTTTCTGATGACTTTGCACTTTTTGCCATTTCAACCCTGAAGACAGAAAATGTTTTTTTCTGTGAACATCAGAAGGACAAAAATATTGGAACATATTGTCAGATATAAATAATACTATAATAAAAAAATGATAATAATAATAATAATAATGGGGCGACATCGTGGCTCAGTGGTTAGCACTGTCGCCTCACAGCAAGAAGGTCGCTGGTTCGAGTCTCGGCTGGGTCAGTTGGCATTTCTGTGTGGAGTTTGCATGTGCTCCCTGTGTTGGTGTGAGTTTTTTCCGGGTGCTCCGGTTTCCCCCACAGTCCAAAGACATGCGGTACAGGTGAATTGAATAAGCTAAGTTGGACATAGTGTATGTGTGTGAATGGGTGTGTGTGAATGAATGATGTTTCCCAGTACTGGATTGTGGCTGGAAGGGCATCCGCTGTGTAAAACATATGCTGGATAAGTTGGCGGTTTATTCCGCTGTGGCGAACCCTGATGAATAAAGGGACTAAGCCAGAGGAAAATTAATGAATGAATAATAACAATGAAAATAACAACAACAACAACAACAACAACAACAACAACAATAAGGTTCTCATTACTGAAAAATTATTAGCAATGTGCAACTATTACATTTTGTTATTGTAAACTGAATAAAATTTAATTAAATATTTCATAAACATGTTATTACTGGAAAATAAAATAAAATATATTTTACAAATACAGTATAACATTATATTACAGCAAGTAAAATAAAATGGAAACAAATAAAACAAAATAAAAATACCAGAAGTAACTATAACATGATATTTTTAGAAAATACATAAAAATATATAGGTAAAATTGATTAAACAAATTGATGTCCATACTTTAAAACCATAAACTATTATTAGAGAAAATGAAATAATAATAAACAATAAACAAACAATAAACCTATTGTCAGTAATTTATAAAAGCCCCCACTGTCCGCTTTAAATATTAGTCTTGTAAAATAATATAAAAAATGATGTTGATGAGTTTGTCAGATGCAGAATGGAGGTTTTCTTGAATGGTTTACAGTTTGTTTTTTGTTTTTTTCTCAGGCCATGTTCCTCACATACTCACTGACTGTAAACAATGATTTGCATGACTCTCGTTTAGCCAGTAGTTGATTTACACTCAATCAGTTGATATTAAACAGAGACACTGAGATGTTTCTACCACAAATATACAGTAAGTGATAACTGACAGTGAAAAGAATAAATACACTCCTACACAATAATTTTCTTTGCCTTATTCCAACATTTTTTACACTCCATGCCACAGAGAAGCAGCACAAAAAACTGATTTAAAAAGTGTTTAATATTTACAATTTGTGCATTTAGTTTTCAAACCTTTATCCCTTTACTGAATAATGTACAGGTCAAAACATTAAATAACGCATAGCTTATGATTAGAAATTGAATTATTTTGTAGAGTCAGCTGAAGTGAAATGATCTGAGCAATAAATCAAAACACATGGCTAAAGAAAGACACACATCACCTGCAGTTTACAGCAACCTTTAGGTGCTTTATAATTCCCTGGCTGTTTGGAAATGAGTGAATAATCGGGGCAAACGGTGCTGCATGTGTGCCTAAGCATTTCCAGCATCCTGTGTCCACACTGCTAGGGTGGATTATTAACCTGGTTAAGGTTAAAAGTCAAGCCCTTCTCTGAAAAGAAGAAAGTTTCCACTGAAGCTGCTGTGGAATTTACCACTGGCACAAGAGTTAATATGCAAACTAAAAAGTGGATTTGAAAAGATTCTTTGATTGAGACAATATTGTGAAATGTGCTAATGCAGAATTTTAAGTTAAAAAGAATAATGAATTGATTTTCATTAACGAATGAAACTATGTTATGAAAATTAATTAAAGACAGTTGTTTGGGGTCAGTGAGAAACTTCTCATTTAGGAAAAATGTTGTAACAGAAAAATGACATCTTTTTGATATTTAATTTGGTGTGTTAAGGCGCACTGTTGGCGTGTTGCTATTTTGATGAACTGAAATAGACGGTGCCATTGACCAAAAAGCTGGCCTAAAGTCCAGTGCAGAGCACGTTAGTTATGCGCCTATGTGGTCCAAACATGTACACATTGCTTAATACACACAGGATGTAGAGCAATACACAAATATAAATATAGCTATATATAAATATAAAAAAACTTGAGCTTTTTTCAGTTTATTTATGACAATTAGCATTTTTATAATGTTATTATTAGTAGCAATATTATTTATTATATGCATATTTATATTTGTTTTAATAAAAACAAGCTTAGATTGTTTTTATTGTTGGGTTTTGCGTCGTATGCGTCACTATATGGGGCATACGCATATGACTATAACTCAGTTATTTGACCACACTTCGTTATTTATTCATCTTTGTTCATTTATTCATTTGCTAGAAATTAAAACTGATTTTGGAAATAGTTTTGAAACAAATCTTTGCGCTTAACAAACTAAATTAAATATGAGGGTTAATGTATGTCTTCAGGGGAGTGCGTACAACACTGTTTCCTTATCCACGAAAGTAAAGGAGTAAAGTAGAGAGTAAAAGTAAAGTAAAGAGAAAGTAAAGATGCTGAATGGAGGAGGCTCATTCTTTATCCTCCCGCTACAAATTGTCTGTTTAGCTGTTTTCTCGCTAGTGAAGCATTCAGTTTTTCCATTTACAAAGTCCGCCATGTAAATAGCAAATGCGCTATGGCACGACGCAACTGGCTCTTAAAGGGAATGTGTGTGAGATGGGACTCTGATTGGTTTATTCTCAAAACACACCCATAACTCATTAAGAGAATAAGCACAACCCAATTAGACCATGCCCTAGGGTTCAGAGCGTATTTTTCCGTCCTTAAAATAGCAAAAGTGGATTCGGTCACGTCCTTAATGCTTTTGCCCCATGCGCTTTAGCCCTAGATCAGCTTTTACTTGGTCAATGGCACCGTCTATTTCACTTTCTCAAAATAGCATCGTGCCAACAATGCACCTTAAAGGGCCAATCACACCGAACGCGCATTTACGTAAAAAAACGCTAAGCGCACCACACTTCCTTTTTTGCTGACAAGATAAAAGAAGCACGGTGTGCTTTTTTATGTCACTAGGCAATGACTGGATCAGCTGGGTATTGTGCGAGAGGGTTGCTGTTAATATTTATATACTTTTAATAATTAATAATATTGTGATATTCAAGATTTGTGAAGTCATACAGCACCTGATAACTCAAACAGCAACCACAAGTCTCTCCTCCATCTTCAAAAGTCTCGGTTGTTTTCTTGACAACACAAACACTGCAGGCACCTCAACTGAAACCCGTCTCTGCTTTCCTTTGATTGGAGAATCAAAAAGATGCGAGTGATGTAACGTGCTTTTTCCGCTCAGAGTTGACTTTTTTCAACTGTGAGCACATGGCACGCAAGGGCAAAAACGCGCAGCAGGCGGTTTAAACACGAGGTGCACAGGGCGCATAAGCAGCGTATAAAACGCGTGCGGCCATTAGTAAACCATTCAAAAAAGGCACCTCTCAACACAAAAAACGCGTTCGGTGTGATCGGCCTCTAACACACCTCCTTTATAGACCTGTACACCCATGAGTCCACAAAGTGGCGCAAATGGATTTGCTATTTAAAAAACGTGGTGCAAAACGTGAAAATTAGGGTTGCACTGGTCTGAAAATAGCTACAAATCACGCCAAACATGTTTTGCGCCTTATTGCGCCTGGTGTATGATAGGGCCCTAAAACTGTGCTTGTTGTACAAAAAATAAAAATGTAAAAACAACAATTGTTTCTTTGGTTCATTAAGAAAAATTCCAACTGATTCGAACAGACTTTGTGTTCTACTCAACAAAGAAACTCTTCGCTATATGATTCAGAGCAGGGCGAATGTCTGAACACCCAGACATGCTTTTGATTATTTATATTTGTCAGATTGTTAGGCCGTAAGCCGAGCCTGTCTCATATGCTGTCCTAATAGGGTTATACATAAAACATCAACACCTGCTCCGTTCTCAGCAAGGATTGAGCTGTTTCCTTCTACTTGAATACAACTCGCTCTCTATATATTCAAACAGAGACCGCGGTTCAATCCCATCATCGAGTCATTAGTATTCACACCTGTGAGTTTGAGATAAAGCACGTGAAAGCAGAGCATAGAAGTGCTTATTGGCTTACAGGTGGCAGGCGGAATTTTATTTGTATTTTTACAGTTTGCTCTGTGGGTGACAAGACGTCTACTGTCAGTAAACAGGATGCAGAAGCCATTTAATGACACATTAGTGGCACCCAGACAGGGTTAATGCTCTGACAAACACTGAGTTGAGTGTGTAATTGTCCCGCTGGTGCTTGCGTTTAGAGGTAATGGCACTGTTTTATCGTTACAGTGGTTTATGCTGATGCCTGAAACAGTTCGAAGTGTTGTGCGATTAATTATTAATGCTAATTAAAGTCCATTAATAATTCTTTTAGCATTAATGGTCATGGGTGTTTTACAAACTGGCTGCACTACAGTAATGAAACTTCATGTGCATTCTAGACAATTCATTATGCTGACTGGATTTAACGACCTAATAATTGCATAGCTGTCCTTGTTAAAAGGAATTACAAATGTTTTTGCAATGCACGAAAATGCCTGTGGCCTCTATAAGTGTGGCGTGGTTGTTTTTCTGCTGAAAGAGAATATTAAGACCTACATTAATAGACATATGTATCACAAAAACAATCCAAAATCTTTTTATGATTTTGCAAGTATAAAGCGCCCTGCAGCTTTACAAGAAGTTTTTAAAGCATCCAGCGAAATGAGAAGAGTCAGTTTCAGGAATCAGGCATTGGTCAAGTAGTAGTTCATTAGCTGTTTAAGGGATAGTTCACTAGTTCAGAAAAATATAATAATAATAATAATAACTCCTTATATTTACATAGCGGTTTTCTGGACACTTAAAGCGCTTTACACATTTTTGGGGGAATCTTCTTATCCACCACCAGTGTGCATCCATCTGGATGACGCGACAGCAGCCATATTGCGCCAGACCGCACACCACACACCAGCTGACTGGTGGAGAGGAGACAGAGTGATGAAGCCAATTATGATGATATGGGTTGGTTGGCTGGGATGGTTAGAAGGCCATGATGGACAGAGGCCAGTGGGCAAATTTGGTCAGGGTGCCAAAATATGGCAATTCTTTCTCAGTAATTCATTTCTTTATTTGTTCCAAATCAGTTTAAGTTTGTTTTAGTTTGTTAACGTTTTCATACTATGGAAGTCAGTGGTTACAGTTTTCTAACATTCTTCAAAATATCTCAGTTTCCTCACAAAAATGGTTAGGGTTCGTCGGATTTTAACAATAACAGAACCTTTTTTGGTGCTAAATAGAACTCTTTTTATTGGCTTCCTTAAAGAACCATGTTTTGAAAGTGCTGTATCACAGCAGATGATATCACAACATCTGAAATAGGTTCCAAACTAGTTTAAGTTTGTTACAGTTTTCATACTATGGAAGTCAGTGGTTACAGTTTTCTAACTTTCTTTAAAAAATATCTCTGTTTCCTCACAAAAAAGGTTAGGGTTTTTTGGATTTTTAAAATAACAGAACTTTTTTCTGGTGCTAAATAGAACCCACATTATTGGGTTCCCCAAAATAACATGTTTTAAAAGTACTATAAAGGGCCTTAAAATATTTTTATATTGTCATAAACAGTACTATTAATATCAATAGTAAGACTATATATTTTATCAATATTAGAATTATTTTCTCACAGCAGATGATATCACAACATCTGAAAAACCAGTCCCATTTGTTTAGGAACAAACAATTATGTTTATGGAAGTCAAAAGTATAGCAAAAATGGACAGTATGTGATACAATAATATGTTTAAAAAAAGTGTACTCATCGGGTATCTTTTATATTCTTCGTATCTTAAGCACAAACCCAAGTAATAATTAGAAAAATAAAAAAAACATCTCTGTTACTTACCCAGTGAAGAAAACATAATCCTCAACTTAACAGAGACAGTTACACATGTTTGGTTAAACTAAAAACAAAAAGAAAAACATAGTCAGTAGAAACAAGTAACATTTTAAAAGTTAAAATGTATGAAAGATGTATAAAAGAATTTAAGAAAGAATGAATTGACCTGTTGAGAGAGTCCTGACAGTCCTTGATGGTTGAGCTCCAGAAACCAGTAACAAGCTGCAGGTGCTTTGGAAGTTACAAATTTGAAAAGCAAAAGAGCGGGAAATAAGGAAACATAATCTCATCTAAAGAAGCTTTTCAGCATAGCAAGCATTCTTCAGCACAATATGGTTCTAAATACAACTATGTGTAAAGAACCTTTAAAGAACTGAGCAATTCCATGCAAATGTCTACCCTGTCATGAAAAAAATACTAAAATTTAAACTAAAATAGCCGAACAAGTTTTTTTGTGTGTGTGTGTAGGCTCATATTTTACAGTACTGGTAAAATACTCAAAAATGTCTCTGTCAGTGTTTTCAAACAATTATATTTGATTTACCAAAGTCAATTTCACATCTATCATATCCATAACTAAGAGATGTCCCATCCATAATGAAGCTTTTCTCTTAAATGCAAAAATGTCTAATAAAATAAAATCAATCATTTTTGTTCTATAGCGAGCCAACTCATATCCTTTTGATTAACATTATTTTTTGGGGGGATTGTGCACTTTAATTCACAGAATTTCTACATGTCGTATAGTGCAAACTCTCATGCTTTTTTGCATCCATGACATATGTTTATTTTCCTCATTAAAATATAAAATGTTTACAGAATGATGTTTTTTCTGATCTTTTACCTCTGTGATTAGTAGTTTTGCAAACTATAAACAGACATTTCAATATAATGTTAATGTGTACTTTCTCTGTGAATTTATGCATTAAGTTTTTACCATAAATGTCACATCCATAACACTGGAATCGCTCAACCATCTTTTTTAGAGAATAGTTTTCTTGGGGCTGTAAGCAAAACTTAAGAGAGCGGGCCCTTGTCAGTGTGTCAATAAACAACCAATATCCCTTTAATCTGTTTTTTCTAAATTTCATTGTCAACAAACCACAGTGAGTTTACAGTAATACAATAAAAAAATCTAATATAAAACAAGATACAATTGGAAAAAACTATTTAGCCTATACTAAAACCTAATTTAAGTAAGACATTCAATTTGTAATTGCACACATTACACGCAATTGTACTCATTAAATAATTTTGTTTCAGGAGCCTTTGAGGTTCAGGAGCTCTATGCAACTTGCATACTTTGTGTATGGTGAGGATTGGTTCTAGTGGTTAAAATCAGTATAAAACAGATGTCTTCTATAAAACAGATGTCAGAACTATTGTGGCATATATCTGAGCGAAACAAATTAGAAAAATGAAGGCCGGGACTTGACTTTGTCCATCTATTAATGATTAGATCATTGATTTGTGGTTTGTTATTGGTGGATCTCAGGTGATTGACAGATTGTTCTGACCTTGTGACAGTAAACAAGCCATCGGAGAAGAGATAACAGTGCAAAAGCATGGGTAAGTATATATAATTATCCAGAAGAAATATTAAAAGACTTCTATAGTATAAAAATATTATAATTTTACTCAAATAAATGTATAATAAATCCAGTAAATTCAGAGAAACAGAATTTTAATTGATATTTTTATTTGTTTCATAGTCAACAAGGCTATTTGGAAATATTTGTGAAGCACAGAAAGCAAACAAACAAACAAACAAACAAACAAACAAACAAAAAAACGCATATTTATAATATATGTTTGACTGCAGTTTCTGGATAAAATGCACACTAGAGAGCAGTATGATGTGAACAAATTGTGTTTCTTTTCAAACCCATGATATTTACAGGGACATATCACAGAATGAAGGATTATTTAATGAAATAATTTCACTATTTAATGAAATTAAATAATGAACACTAAATAAATACCACAAAACAACTTAACGTCTAAAGTCTATATCTTAGACTAAATCTATCTATCATGTGTATCGAAATTGTAATGCAGAGCACTCGAGTTTGAGTCAGGTGAAATGCGGTTCCACAAGAGATAAAAGCAATGTAAAATCAAGTTAAACTATGTGACTGTAGTGCACTTTTCTCTTGTGTTTGCTTTTAAAAACACTATTGGTTAGGTTTAAAGAAGTGTTTAGGTCAGTGGTTCGCTAGCTGATCTTTAAGACTTTCTTGTGAATGTGTAAAAGTAGGACATGCGTCTGAAACGTACAACAAAACATACCCCAAGTATTTTTAAAAAGTTTAAAAATTTTATTCAGTTTTTTTTAAAGTAGACAGCGCCCTCTAGAGGATCTGTCATTTGAAATGTGAAAGGTAACACACTTGAAGCAATGTATTTTATGTTTTTCTAAAACATATATTCGTAAAGAATTTCAGTTGAGAGTTTTATAGGTTCAACATATTTTCTTTCTTTTTATTCGCTGTCTTATATGTATAAAAATTATTTTAGAAATAATTCCGCTGGATTATGAATTAATATATCACTAAAACACACTGAAGTGCTTACTGAAGCAGAAATAACTTGCTTTCAAAGTTCCGTTTCTAACCCAGATGTTTTCCTCCCACACCTCCAGTCACCTCACGCTGTGCAGTCACGCACACTTATTTCCCATCAGTTATTTTTTCTGCCCTCCTTGACCCCACAGACCTCTCACTCTACAACCAGTCTGCTATCGCACCACATTTTAAAATACACCTCTATACTACACAAAACCTTTCACCTTCCCTCTTCTCAGAAATACAGAGCCAAAGATGATGATTTACCTCTCAGTTCACTCTGCTTTTTGCAATTTAACAATTGATGGCTCAAGACTCCAATGACATGAAAGAAATATTTAATATTTAAAAGTCAGATGAACAGAGGAGGGTGATGATGGGTACTTGTGCTCACTATTTAAGTGCCTCCAGTGTGTCATTACTCAGGAAATGTAATTCATTGGAGATCACACAGGATAATTATAGAGTGAGTCTCAAGACAGTGTTACGTACCACACGGTTCCATTCAGTTCTGTTCATGGGGGAAGCACATTATGCATGTCTGCTTACCCATTGTTTTACTCATAATTTTCCAGTAACTAGTGTAAAGGATGACATAGTCCTGAAATTACTAAATGGTCAATTTTTGTGTCATTCTAAGTGACAGCATTGTAAATTACAGAGGCACATAACGGAAGTGCTAAAAATGGTATTTGTTTCCAAACAGGTTTTCCAACAGTCTAAAAGTTTGTTCAGATTATTGCAACTTGAGACACATTTTGTCAATACAGTATTTCAGCGATGAAGTTGTGTGCTATAGTATTTTCAGTTGTCAAAATTTCAGAATGAGTTGTTGGTTCTGTTTTGGAATCTAAATAACCGAAAGTATTGGACAAATAACATTATTGCTGAAATATTGTGTTGAAATAATGTGTCTCAGGTCAGTCTAAAATCTCAGAAATAAAGGTACGCAAGCTGTCACTGGGGTGGTACCTTTTCTTCATTTGTACTTGAAGGGTCCATATTGGTACCTCAAAAGTATATATTAGTACCTACAAATTTTAAGAAGAACTTTTTTGTACTTTTTAGGTTCTAATATGTACCCTTGAGGTATTAATATGGACCTTTTAGGCACATATTTGTACCTCCCCAGTGACAGCTCGAGTACCTTTATTTCTGAGAGTGTATATACCGTCTAGTCTGTGTTTGGGAAACCTGTTTGGAAACAAGTAATGGTTTAGAATGTTGCCAGTTAATTCTTTCTTGAATTGGTGAGGGGGGTTAGAAAAACAATCTGAAATGGTTCACGATTCAGAATGAATCACTCACACATAAAACATTTACAATATTTGGAATCACTATAACAATAACACAATAACAAGAATGAAAAGAATGATGCATGAAAAAGTGAAATAACATCGTTTAATCAAAACTATAAGTCAAAATTTCAACGCAGACTCATTCAGAAAACATAGCCCTATATACATGTCTGGAGAACGCCAAATACGTCCCAGGAAGTCCGATTTTTTGCAGTTTTTGTTTTCACTAATCCACCAGAGGTGCTGTGTACGCTTTTTGAGATCTCAAATTTCTCTCACGAGTGTGATTCACGCCTGCTCTTCTCACGTAAAATCCACCAGAGGCCGCTGCTGACTGACCAACTGACTGACCAACCGACCAATCCCCCCACCCACCCCCTTCTGATAGTGTTTTAAAAAGCTCCAATTGACCAGCACCCACCCACTTTCCTAAATCCAACCGACAGTGTTTTTAAAAGCAATCCAAAAAAAGAAAAGCCCCCTGATTTTTACATTTTCAGATTTTACCACATTCTCACCCTGTTATTTACTTATTTTATTTTTTGGCTCAACTCCTCTCTGCGTCTTAAGTCTGCAGACGTGCACTGCGAGCCACTGGACAAACTGGTAGCAGTGGAAAAGCCGTCCATATGGAGGTAACAGGTCAGCTGCTAGCACAAATAGGAACGGTGTCATACCGCACCATAGTGTTCGTTTAAAGATTAAATGCAGCCATATGTAATTCTGGCTGCGTAATTTGAGATCTCTAGAAATGAACATAGGGCTACATTTTCAGAATGAGCCTATGTTGCATAATTTTGACTTTGTATAGACTATTACACATTAAATTTGGTTACAACTTCAACTAATAAATCTAATAATTGAATTAAAATTCATAATTTTAAGTTAGCAAATCTAACTTAAAAATCAAATTTTAAAAAGTCAAATTACTCAAAAGCCATAATTTTACATTTGATCTCATAACTGACTTATGTCTGTCAAAAATGTCTCATTTTTGAATCTCATAATTTAGACATATTATCTCAAAATTCTGACTTTTACATCAAATGTAACTTTTTATGCCAAGTTCTGTTTTTTTTTACTTATAAATATAACTTTTGTTTCCCCACACTGTGCTGGAAGGGCATCCACTGGGTAAAACATATGCCAGAGTACTTGGTGACCCCTGATAAATTAGGGACTAAGCCGAAGGAAAATGAATGAATGAATATGACTTAAAAATAATAATTGTTAATTATTAATAATAATAATTAATAATAACCATAATTTCTACTTTTAATCTCATAACTTTGACTTGTGTCTGTCCTAAATTTGACGTTTTATTCAAGTCAATTCTAATTTTTTTCTCATAATGATATTTTTATCTTATATTTTTGACTTCTTGGCACATTTTATTTTTGATCTAATTTAACCTTTTAGATCACAATTTAGTATGTTATCATTTTGACTTTTTATCTCATTATGACTTTTAAAGTTTTAAATAAGCCATAGTTTAAATGAAATCATTAACCTTTTTTTAAAAAGTAGAAGTTCACACGCTCAAAGCCTAGTGTTCCCATGCCAAAAAATAAAACACACACACACACACACACACACACACATACCTCTGAGTCAGCCTCGTCCCCCTTAGTACAAATCAGCAAGTGTGTCTGTGAGTACGGCCTGTGTGACAGTAAGGCGTCCCACAGCAGACACTGCCAGGGGCTTGTTTGAGGACAGGAGGGTGACAGGTTCCCCTAAGGTATGAGCTGGCAAACCACACGTCACCCTTCTTCTGGACTCTCTGCCCATCCAGTGCTGACCTCATCAGCATCTGAGGTGTCGTCTCAGCTCTAATCATGGCTGGGATGGCTTCATATTAACTGACAGTGTGTAGTTGGGCTATGGACTGGTGTCTACATGTAGATCAAAATAACAGTGTGACGCTGACCAAAACAGCCAGTGGTTGCACCTCCGTCCATCCGTCCAGCCAGAGAAAAAGAAAGAGAAAATAGTTTTTTAATGTCATAATGATAGTTGCGTATGTGGTAATAACACTACATAATCAGTTTACATCTACTACTGTGCAGATTTTAAAGAGATAGGAAGTTTAGAATTAGCTCACTCATTGAAATTCAACTTAATTCTGGGATACCATATGACTCAAAATGAACATTTTTATGATGTTTTCCTGAAAAAAACTGAAGTAAAATAAAGTTGAATTTATTATTTTTTAAAATTGAGACAGATATTTAAGATTTTTTATTTCTGGCAAGAGGTAAGAAAATACACACCATCTTTTGGATGAAACGTCAAACCGAAGTCTTGACTCTCTATGGTCATTAAAAATCCCATAGTACTTCTCGTAAAGAGTAGGGGTGTAACACCGGTTTCCTGGCCAAATTTCCTCTATCGGCCCTTACCCATGATGGCCTCCCAATCATCCCCATCCACCGAATTGGCTGTATAGACCATTCAATGTGATGATGTCATTGGTCCATGAACATTTCCTGCTTGTTGTCAAACCATTTCATATCTGTAACAAATTCAAATATAACTTGGTGTTATAACAGCTATCGTAACATTATTCATCAATATGTGAAACTTTTTGGACTCTCAGAAGCTATGGACATGTAAAATGTAAAACAGGAAATATGTCAGGTTTATTGTCTTTTGTGTACATCCCTCGAAATGGTCTATAACTGTTTCTCCACTCCACCAATAGCTGGTGTGTGATGAGCACACTGGCGCCGTTGTCCTTTGGCTGCTGTCGTATCATCAAAGTGGATGCTGCGCACTGGTGGTGGTGTGGAGAGATCCCCCCCCCATGATTGTGAAACCCTTTGGTATACAGCCATACACAATAAATGTGCTATATAAAAACACATTACTTACTTAATTCAAAGTGAAAATAAAGTTCTCAACTTAATTTCAAGAAACAAGCTTTTACTCTTAAATGAGTTTTTCATGCAAATGTAACTTGGTGTCAAAATGTTTTTAAATTTGAACTGAAAAAAAAAACAAAAATACTGAGTAAGAAATCAGTAGAGTAGTGAAATACACAAATAAAAACACTACTGTATTTCACCAAAGATTGTTATTCATAATTTGAAGGTTGTAGTAACTTCACAGAGACCAGACTAACTTACTACAGGCGATATTTTGTCAAAACCATCCTTACTGTACATACAGTAGTCAAGTAAATACATTAAAACACTACTGTACCTCACCAAAGATTTTTATTCATATTTTGAAGGTTGTAGTAACTTCACAGAGACCAGACCAACTTACTACAGGCGATATTTTGTCAAAACCATCCTTACTGTACATACAGTAGTCAAGTAAATACATTAAAACACTACTGTACCTCACCAAAGATTTTTATTCATATTTTGAAGGTTGTAGTAACTTAATAGAGACCAGACCAACTTACTACAGGCGATATTTTGTCAAAACCACCCTTACTGTACATACAGTAGTCAAATACACAAATAAAATCACTACTGTATTTCACCAAAAATTTTTATTCATATTTTGAAGGTTGTAGTAACTTTATAGAGACCAGACCAACTTACTACAGGCGATATTTTGTCAAAACCATCCTTACTGTACATACAGTAGTCAAATACACAAATAAAAACACTACTGTACCTCACCAAAGATTGTAATTCATATTTTGAAGGTTGTAGTACTTTATGGAGACTAGACCAACTTACTACAGGCGATATTTTGTCAAAACCACCTTTACTGTACACACAGTAGTCAAACAGACAAATAAAAACACTATTGTACCTCACCAAAGATTGTTATTCATATTTTGAAGGTTGTAGTAACTTCACAGAGACCAAACCAACTTACTACAGGCGATATTTTGTCAAAACCACCCTTACTGTACATACAGTAGTCAAATAGACAAATAAAAACACTACTGTACCTCACCAAAGATTGTAATTCATATTTTGAAGGTTGTAGTAACTTCACAGAGACCAGACCAACTTACTACAGGCGACATTTTGTCAAAACCACCCTTACTGTACATACAGTACTCAAATAGACAAATGAAAATACTACTGTACCTCACCAAAGATTGTTATTCATATTTTGAAGGTTGTAGTAACTTCACAGAGACCAGACCAACTTACTACAGGCGACATTTTGTCAAAACCACCCTTACTGTACATACAGTACTCAAATAGACAAATGAAAATACTACTGTACCTCACCAAAGATTGTTATTCATAATTTGAAGGTTGTAGTAACTTTATGGAGACCAGACCAACTTACTACAGGCGATATTTTGTAAAAAACACCCTTACTGTACATACAGTAGTAAAATGGACAAATAAAATCACTACTGTACCTCACCAAAGATTTTTTGTCATAATTTGAAGGTTGTAGTAACTTCAGAGAGACCAGACCAACTTTCTACAGGCGATATTTTGTCAAAACCCCCCTTATTGTACACACAGTAGTCTAATAGACAAATAAAAACACTACTGTACCTCACCAAAGATTTTTATTCATATTTTGAAGGTTGTAGTAACTTTATAGAGACCAGACCAACTTACTACAGGCGATATCTTGTCAAAACCATCCTTACTGTACATACAGTAGTCAAATACACAAATAAAATCACTACTGTACCTCACCAAAGATTTCTATTCAGATTTTGAAGGTTGTAGTAACTTTATAGAGACCAGACCAACTTACTACAGGCGATATTTTGTCAAAACCACCCTTACTGTACACACAGTAGTCAAATACACAAATAAAAACACTACTGTATTTCACCAAAGATTTTTATTCATATTTTGAAGGTTGTAGTAACTTCACAGAGACCAGACCAACTTACTACAGGCGATATTTTGTCAAAACCACCCTTACTGTACATACAGTAGTAAAATAGACAAATAAAAACACTACTGTACCTCACCAAAGATTGTAATTCATATTTTGAAGGTTGTAGTAACTTCACAGAGACCAGACCAACTTACTACAGGCGACATTTTGTCAAAACCACCCTTACTGTACATACAGTAGTCAAGTAGACAAATAAAAACAGTACTGTACCTCACCAAAGATTGTTATTCATATTTTGAAGGTTGTAGTAACTTCACAGAGACCAGACTAACTTACAACAGGCGATATTTTGTCAAAACCATCCTTACTGTACATACAGTAGTCAAGTAAATACATTAAAACACTACTGTACCTCACCAAAGATTTTTATTCATATTTTGAAGGTTGTAGTAACTTCACAGAGACCAGACCAACTTACTACAGGCGATATTTTGTCAAAACCACCTTTACTGTACATACAGTAGTCAAATACACAAATAAAATCACTACTGTGCCTCACCAAAGATTTTTATTCAGATTTTGAAGGTTGTAGTAACTTTATAGAGACCAGACCAACTTACTACAGGCGATATTTTGTCAAAACCATCCTTACTGTACATACAGTAGTCAAATACACAAATAAAAACACTACTGTATTTCACCAAAGATTTTTATTGATATTTTGAAGGTTGTAGTAACTTCATGGAAACCAAACCAACTTACTACAGGTGATATTTTGACAAAACCATCCTTACTGTACATACAGTAGTCAAATACAATAATAAAAACACTACTGTACCTCACCAAAGATTGTTTTTCATATTTTGAAGGTTGTAGTAACTTCACAGAGACCAGACCAACTTACTACAGGCGATATTTTGTCAAAACCACCCTTACTGTACATACAGTAGTCAAGTAGACAAATAAAAACACTACTGTACCTCACCAAAGATTTTTATTCATATTTTGAAGGTTGTAGTAACATTATAGAGACCAGACCAACTTACTAAAGGCGATATTTTGTCAAAACCATCCTTACTGTACATACAGCAGTCAAATAGACAAATAAAAACACTACTGTACCTCACCAAATATTTTTATTCATATTTTGAAGGTTGTAGTAACTTCATGGAGACCAGACCAACTTACTACAGGCGATATTTTGTCAACACCACCCTTACTGTACATACAGTAGTCAAATACAATAATAAAAACACTACTGTATTTCACCAAAGATTGTTATTCATATTTTGAAGGTTGTAGTAAGCTTATGGAGACCAAACCAACTTACTACAGGCGATATTTTGTCAAAACCACCCTTACTGTACATACAGTAGTCAAATAGACAAATAAAAACACTACTGTACCTCACCAAAGATTGTAATTCATATTTTGAAGGTTGTAGTAACTTCACAGAGACCAGACCAACTTACTACAGGCGACATTTTGTCAAAACCACCCTTACTGTACATACAGTAGTCAAATAGACAAATAAAAACACTACTGTACCTCACCAAAGATTTTTATTCATATTTTGAAGGTTGTAGTAACTTCACAGAGACCAGACCAACTTACTACAGGCGATATTTTGTCAAAACCACCCTTACTGTACATACAGTAGTCAAATACACAAATAAAAACACTACTGTATTTCACCAAAGATTTTATTCATATTTTGAAGGTTGTAGTAACTTCATGGAAACCAAACCAACTTACTACAGGTGATATTTTGACAAAACCATCCTTACTGTACATACAGTAGTCAAATACAATAATAAAAACACTACTGTACCTCACCAAAGATTGTTATTCATATTTTGAAGGTTGTAGTAACTTCACAGAGACCAGACCAACTTACTACAGGCGATATTTTGTCAAAACCACCCTTACTGTACATACAGTAGTCAAATAGACAAATGAAAATACTACTGTACCTCACCAAAGATTGTTATTCATAATTTGAAGGTTGTAGTAACTTTATGGAGACCAGACCAACTTACTACAGGCGATATTTTGTCAAAACCACCCTTACTGTACATACAGTAGTAAAATAGACAAATAAAATCACTACTGTACCTCACCAAAGATTTTTTGTCATAATTTGAAGGTTGTAGTAACTTCACAGAGACCAGACCAACTTTCTACAGGCGATATTTTGTCAAAACCCCCCTCACTGTACACACAGTAGTCTAATAGACAAATAAAAACACTACTGTACCTCACCAAAGATTGTTATTCATATTTTGAAGGTTGTAGTAAGCTTATGGAGACCAAACCAACTTACTACAGGCGATATTTTGTCAAAACCCCCCTTACTGTACACACAGTAGTCTAATAGACAAATAAAAACACTACTGTACCTCACCAAAGATTTTTATTCATATTTTGAAGGTTGTAATAACTTTATAGAGACCAGACCAACTTACTACAGGCGATATTTTGTCAAAACCATCCTTACTGTACATACAGTAGTCAAATAGGCAAATAAAAACACTACTGTACCTTACCAAAGATTGTTATTCATAATTTGAAGGTTGTAGTAACTTCACAGAGACCAGACTAACTTACAACAGGCGATATTTTGTCAAAACCATCCTTACTGTACATACAGTAGTCTAATAGACAAATAAAAACACTACTGTACCTCACCAAAGATTATTATTCATAATTTGAAGGTTGTAGTAAGCTTATGGAGACCAGACCAACTTACTACAGGCGATATTTTGTCAAAACCACCCTTACTGTACATACAGTAGTCAAATGGACAAATGAAAATACTACTGTACCTCACCAAAGATTGTTATTCATATTTTGAAGGTTGTAGTAACTTCACAGAGACCAGACCAACTTACTACAGGCGATATTTTGTCAAAACCACCCTTACTGTACATACAGTAGTCAAATACACAAATAAAACACTACTGTATTTCACCAAAGATTTTTATTCATATTTTGAAGGTTGTAGTAACTTCATGGAAACCAAACCAACTTACTACAGGTGATATTTTGACAAAACCATCCTTACTGTACATACAGTAGTCAAATACAATAATAAAAACACTACTGTACCTCACCAAAGATTGTTATTCATATTTTGAAGGTTGTAGTAACTTCACAGAGACCAGACCAACTTACTACAGGCGATATTTTGTCAAAACCCCCCTTACTGTACATACAGTAGTCAAATAGACAAATGAAAATACTACTGTACCTCACCAAAGATTGTTATTCATATTTGAAGGTTGTAGTAACTTTATGGAGACCAGACCAACTTACTACAGGCGATATTTTGTCAAAACCACCCTTACTGTACATACAGTAGTAAATAGACAAATAAAAATCACTACTGTACCTCACCAAAGATTTTTTAGTCATAATTTGAAGGTTGTAGTAACTTCACAGAGACCAGACCATCTTTCTACAGGCGATATTTTGTCAAACCCCCCTTACTGTACATACAGTAGTCAAATAGACAAATAAAAACACTACTGTACCTCACCAAAGATTGTAATTCATATTTTGAAGGTTGTAGTAACTTCACAGAGACCAGACCAACTTACTACAGGCGACAATTTGTCAAAACCACCCTTACTGTACATACAGTAATCAAATAGACAAATAAAAACAGTACTGTACCTCACCAAAGATTTTTATTCATATTTTGAAGGTTGTAGTAACTTTATAGAGACCAGACCAACTTACTACAGGCGATATTTTGTCAAAACCACCCTTACTGTACATACAGTAGTCAAATAGACAAATAAAAACACTACTGTACCTCACCAAAGATTGTTATTCATAATTTGAAGGATGTAGTAACTTCACAGAGACCAGACTAACTTACAACAGGCGATATTTTGTCAAAACCATCCTTACTGTACATACAGTAGTCAAATAGACAAATAAAAACACTACTGTACCTCACCAAAGATTATTATTCATATTTGAAGGTTGTAGTAACTTCATGGAGACCAGACCAACTTACTACAGGCGATATTTTGTCAAAACCATCCTTGCTGTACATACAGTAGTCAAATAGACAAATAAAAACACTACTGTACCTCACCAAAGATTGTAATTCATATTTTGAAGGTTGTAGTAACTTTATAGAGACCAGACCAAGTTACTACAGGCGATATTTTGTCAAAACCACCCTTACTGTAAATAGAGTAGTCAAATACACAAATAAAAACACTACTGTATTTCACCAAAGATTGTTTTATCATATTTTGAAGGTTGTAGTAACTTCACAGAGACCAGACCAACTTACTACAGGCGATATTTTGTCAAAACCATCCTTACTGTACACACAGTAGTCTAATAGACAAATAAAAACACTATTGTACCTCACCAAAGATTATTATTCATAATTTGAAGGTTGTAGTAACTTCATGGAGACCAGACCAACTTACTACAGGCGATATTTTGTCAGAACCATCCTTACTGTACATACAGTAGTCAAATACAATAATAAAAACACTACTGAATTTCACCAAAGATTTTTATTCATATTTTGAAGGTTGTAGTAACTTCACAGAGACCAGACCAACTTACTACAGGTGATATTTTGTCAAAACCACCCTTACTGTACATACAGTAGTCAAATAGACAAATAAAAACACTACTGTACCTCACCAAACATTGTTATTCATAATTTGAAGGTTGTAGTAACTTCACAGAGACCAGACCAACTTACTACAGGCGATATTTTGTCAAAACCATCCTTACTGTACATACAGTAGTCAAATAGACAAATAAAAACACTACTGTACCTCACCAAAGATTGTTATTCATATTTTGAAGGTTGTAGTAACTTTATGGAGACCAGACCAACTTACTACAGGCGATATTTTGTCAAAACAATCCTTACTGTACATACAGTAGTCAAATAAACAAATAAAAACACTACTGTACCTCACCAAAGATTGTTATTCATAATTTGAAGGTTGTAGTAACTTCACAGAGACCAGACCAACTTACTACAGGCGATATTTTGTCAAAACCACCCTTACTGTACATACAGTAGTCAAATAGACAAATAAAAACACTACTGTACCTCACCAAAGATTGTTAATTCATATTTTGAAGTTGTAGTAACTTTATAGAGACCAGACCAACTTACTACAGGCGATATTTTGTCAAAACCACCCTTACTGTACATACAGTAGTCAAATAGACAATAATAAAAACACTACTGTACCTCACCAAAGATTGTTATTCATATTTTGAAGGTTGTAGTAACTTCATGGAGACCAGAACCAACTTACTACAGGCGATATTTTGTCAAAACCACCCTTACTGTACATACAGTAGTCAAATAGACAAATAAAAACACTACTGTACCTCACCAAAGATTGTTATTCATATTTGAAGGTTGTAGTAACTTCACAGGAGACCAGACCTAACTTACTACAGGCGATATTTTGTCAAAACCATCCTTACTGTACATACAGTAGTCAAATAGACAAATAAAAACACTACTGTACCTCACCAAAGATTGTAATTCATATTTTGAAGGTTGTAGTAACTTCATAGAGACCAGACCAACTTACTACAGGCGATATTTTGTCAAAACCACCCTTACTGTACATACAGTAGTCAAATAGACAAATAAAAACACTACTGTACCTCACCAAAGATTGTTATTCATAATTTGAAGGTTGTAGTAACTTCACAGAGACCAGAACAACTTACTAAAGGCGATATTTTGTCAAAACCACCCTTACTGTACATACAGTAGTCAAATAGACAAATAAAAACACTACTGTACCTCACCAAACATTGTTATTCATAATTTGAAGGTTGTAGTAACTTCACAGAGACCAGACCAACTTACTACAGGCGATATTTTGTCAAAACCACCCTTACTGTACATACAGTAGTCAAATACAATAATAAAAACACTACTGTACCTCACCAAAGATTGTAATTCATATTTTGAAGATTGTAGTAACTTCATGGAAACCAAACCAACTTACTACAGGTGATATTTTGACAAAACCATCCTTACTGTACATACAGTAGTAAAATACAATAATAAAAACACTACTGTACCTCACCAAAGATTGTTATTCATATTTTGAAGGTTGTAGTAACTTCATGGAGACCAGACCAACTTACTACAGGCGATATTTTGTCAAAACCACCTTTACTGTACATACAGTAGTCAAAAACAATAATAAAAACACTACTGTACCTCACCAAAGATTGTTATTCATATTTTGAAGGTTGTAGTAACTTCATGGAGACCAGACCAACTTACTACAGGCGATATTTTGTCAAAACCATCCTTACTGTACATACAGTAGTCAAATAGACAAATAAAAACACTACTGTACCTCACCAAAGATTGTTATTCATAATTTGAAGGTTGTAGTAACTTCACAGAGACCAGACTAACTTACAACAGGCGATATTTTGTCAAAACCATCCTTGCTGTACATACAGTAGTCAAATAGACAAATAAAAACACTACTGTACCTCACCAAAGATTGTAATTCATATTTTGAAGGTTGTAGTAACTTTATAGAGACCAGACCAACTTACTACAGGCGATATTTTGTCAAAACCACCCTTACTGTACATACAGTAGTCAAATAGACAAATAAAAACACTACTGTACCTCACCAAAGACTGTTATTCATAATTTGAAAGTTGTAGTAACTTCACAGAGACCAGACTAACTTACTACAGGCGATATTTTGTCAAAACCACCCTTACTGTACATACAGTAGTCAAATAGACAAATAAAAACACTACTGTACCTCACCAAAGATTGTTATTCATATTTTGAAGGTTGTAGTAACTTCACAGAGACCAGACCAACTTACTACAAAGGCGATATTTGTCAAAACCATCCTTACTGTACATACAGTAGTCAATAGACAAATAAAAACACTACTGTACCTCACCAAAGATTCTTATTCATAATTTGAAGGTTGTAGTAACTTCATAGAGACCAGACCAACTTACTACAGGCGATATTTTGTCAAAACCATCCTTACTGTACATACAGTAGTCAAATAGACAATAAAAACACTACTGTACCTCACCAAAGATTGTTATTCATATTTTGAAGGTTGTAGTAACTTCACATGAGAACCAGACCAACTTACTACAGGTCGATATTTTGTCAAAACCATCCTTACTGTACATACAGTAGTCAAATACAATAATAAAACACTACTGTACCTCACCAAAGATTGTTATTCATATTTGAAGGTTGTAGTAACTTCATAGGAGACCAGACCAACTTACTACAGGCGATATTTTGTCAAAACCACCCTTACTGTACATACAGTAGTCAAATAACAATAATAAAACACTACTGTACCTCACCAAAGATTGTTATTCATATTTTGAAGGTTGTAGTAACTTCATGGAGACCAGACCAACTTACTACAGGCGATATTTTGTCAAAACCACCCTTACTGTACATACAGTAGTCAAATAGACAAATAAAAACACTACTGTACCTCACCAAAGATTGTTATTCATAATTTGAAGGTTGTAGTAACTTCACAGAGACCAGACCAACTTACTACAGGCGATATTTTGTCAAAACCATCCTTACTGTACATACAGTAGTCAAATAGACAAATAAAAACACTACTGTACCTCACCAAAGATTGTAATTCATATTTTGAAGGTTGTAGTAACTTTATAGAGACCAGACCAACTTACTACAGGCGATATTTTGTCAAAACCACCCTTACTGTACATACAGTAGTCAAATACACAAATAAAAACACTACTGTACCTCACCAAAGATTGTTATTCATATTTTGAAGGTTGTAGTAACTTCACAGAGACCAGACCAACTTACTACAGGCGATATTTTGTCAAAACCACCCTTACTGTACATACAGTAGTCAAATAGACAAATAAAAACACTACTGTTTTTCACCAAAGGATGTTATTCATATTTTGAAGGTTGTAGTAACTTCACAGAGACCAGACCAACTTACTACAGGCGATATTTTGTCAAAACCATCCTTACTGTACATACAGTAGTCAAATACAATAATAAAAACACTACTGAATTTCACCAAAGATTTTTATTCATATTTTGAAGGTTGTAGTAACTTCACAGAGACCAGACTAACTTACTACAGGCGATATTTTGTCAAAACCACCCTTACTGTACACACAGTAGTCAAATAGACAAATAAAAACACTACTGTACCTCACCAAACATTGTTATTCATAATTTGAAGGTTGTAGTAACTTCACAGAGACCAGAACAACTTACTAAAGGCGATATTTTGTCAAAACCATCCTTACTGTACATACAGTAGTCAAATAGACAAAAAAAAACACTACTGTATTTCACCAAAGATTGTTATTCATATTTTGAAGGTTGTAGTAACTTTATGGAGACCAGACCAACTTACTACAGGCGATATTTTGTCAAAACAATCCTTACTGTACATACAGTAGTCAAATAAACAAATAAAAACACTACTGTACCTCACCAAAGATTGTTATTCATATTTTGAAGGTTGTATAACTTCATGGAGACCAGAACCAACTTACTACAGGCGATATTTTGTCAAAACCATACCTTACTGTACATACAGTAGTCAAATAGACAAATAAAAACACTACTGTACCTCACCAAAGATTGTTATTCATATTTTGAAGGTTGTAGTAACTTCATGGAGACCAGACCAACTTACTACAGGCGATATTTTGTCAAAACCACCTTACTGTACATACAGTAGTCAAATACAATAATAAAAACACTACTGTACCTCACCAAAGATTTTTATTCATATTTGAAGGTTGTAGTAACTTTATGGAGACCAGACCAACTTACTACAGGCGATATTTTGTCAAAACCACTCCTTACTGTACATACAGTAGTCAAATAAGCAAATTAAAAACACTACTGTACCTCACCAAACGATTGTTATTCATAATTTGAAGGTTGTAGTAACTTCACAGAGACCAGACCAACTTACTACAGGCGATATTTTGTCAAAACCACCCTTACTGTACATACAGTAGTCAAATAGACAAATAAAAACACTACTGTACCTCAACCAAAGATGTTAATTCATATTTTGAAGGTTGTAGTAACTTTATAGAGACCAGACCAACTTACTACAGGCGATATTTGTCAAAACCACCCTTACTGTACATACAGTAGTCAAATAGACAAATAAAAACACTACTGTACCTCACCAAAGATTTTATTCATATTTGAAGGTTGTAGTAACTTCATGGAGACCAGACCAACTTACTACAGGCGATATTTTGTCAAAACCACCCTTACTGTACATACAGTAGTCAAATAGACAAATAAAAACACTACTGTACCTCACCAAAGATTGTTATTCATATTTGAAGGTTGTAGTAACTTCACTGAGACCAGACCAACTTACTACAGGCGATATTTTGTCAAAACCACCCTTACTGTACATACAGTAGTCAAATAGACAAGATAAAAACACTACTGTACCTCACCAAAGATTTTTATTCATATTTTGAAGGTTGTAGTAACTTCATAGGAGACCAGACCAACTTACTACAGGCGAATATTTTGTCAAAACCACCCTACTGTACATACAGTAGTCAAATACACAGATAAAACACTACTGTACCTCACCAAAGATTTTATTCATAATTTTGAAAGGTTTGTAGTAACTTCATCAGAGACCAGACTACAACTTACTACAGGCGATATTTGTCAAAACCACCCTTACTGTACATACCGTAGTCCAAGCGACAATAAAAACACTACTGTATCCTCACCAAAGATTGTTATTCATATTTTGAAGGTTGTAGTACTTCACAGAGACCAGACCAACTTACTACAGGCATATTTTGTCAAAACCACCTTACTGTACA
This sequence comes from Danio kyathit, assembly GCA_903798195.1. Taxonomy (NCBI): domain Eukaryota; kingdom Metazoa; phylum Chordata; class Actinopteri; order Cypriniformes; family Danionidae; genus Danio; species Danio kyathit. The sequence continues at coordinate 88,052 of CAIGQS010000185.1, forward strand.
TACAGTAGTCAAATAGACAAATAAAAACACTACTTACCTCACCAAAGATTTT
>CAIGQS010000186.1:0-88212 GCA_903798195.1 Danio kyathit
AGATTAAAAAAATCTTAAATTAAAACAACTGTTAAGATTTAATGGTATGTACTAAAACTGAAATTAAGAGTACATAAAATATACAAAAATATGCAAAAATATGCAAAAAAAAAAACAAAAAATAAAAAAACACATACAATTAAAACCGTTAGGTCCATAAATATTTGGATATCGACAGAATTGTAACATTTTTGGCTCTATACACCAACGATTTGAAATGAAACAAACAAGATTTGCTTTAACTGCAGACTGTCAGCTTTAATTTGAGGGTATTTACATACCGTATTTACAATGGCATAGGAATTATAACACTTTGCATATGTGCCTCCCACTTGTTAAGGGACCAAAAGTAATTGGACAGAATAATAATCATAAATCAAACTTTCACTTTTTAATACTTGGTTGCAAATCCTTTGAAGTCAATTACAGCCTGTAATATATATATATATATATATAATATATATATATATATATATATATATATATTATATATATATATATATAAATATATATATATATATATAAAAATTAAGGGTGTAACGATACGCATATTCGTATTGAACCGTTCGGTACGAGACTTTCGGTTCGGTACACATTACAAACCGAAAGATTCAGACAAATATCTAAAAAGATAAAAAAGAATAAGTGTACAGAATATAATGTTTTCAGTGCAACAACGCTCAACAAGGCACCCCAAATGACGTGACCCTGGACGTGACAGGCAGCATGCTGCAGTTCCTACCCCACCTCCAAACACTACTCCAGTCAGGCACAAGCTGCACTATCTTGCAAAATGGCTAACATTAATGTAATCCTCCTATAACCAACAGCGGGTCTGGCGTAGGGATGCAACGATTAACTGGTTTCACTATTAACCGTGCTTTAATTTGTCGTCAAGGTTAATTAATCGTAAAGGCTTTAAACACCGCGTTTCTGCACTGAACAAAACTGCAGTAACTAAACACTAGCTAATAACCCTGCACACTGGATTAACTATGACTGAGACTATTAACTAAGGCAAGCTCGTGCAAGTTCAGTATTTCCAATGGAGGGACGCGCACGCGACGCAACGCGCTCATGCTTTTCAGGCGCATTAGTTGAGATGGGGCTTTTGTGACCGCGGGAACTGCAAACGGCTGAAGTTTGAGGAAGGCGTAATGAAAAATACATAGGTTGGCAAACCCACTTAAAGTTAGAAATATTGTCGCCGATGAGAGGATTATGCGATGAATGTTGATCCCCCAGCCGAGATCAGTGTATAGATCTTTGCCAAAGAAGCTCAACTTTACTAAATTTAAACTGAAACTTCGGCTCATGACAAAGAAAGCACATTCAAGGCAGCATGATAATGTTATTCATTGTTAGTATTATTGTCATCATTGACATAATTAGTATTTTATAATTATTGGACCGTATGGACACTCATTTTGGAATTATTGCACAAATATCAATAAGTCACAACAGAATTAGTTGTTTCTGGTTATTGTTAGTCCTGATTGATGTTGTTTTCAAATACAATAAATCCCTTAATATACAATTTTCAGTGGTGCTCATTCATTTTTGGTGGGTGCTCCTAAATTTTTTAGGGTGTTCCTAAAATTAGCACCAGTGCTACCAAGTAAAAAAGTTAATTTCAAGCCCTGCATTAGACAAAGGCTTTTTTTTTTTTTTTTTAATTGTTGTGTCAATTATTCACAGTGTAAACATTATGTATGTTCAAATGTCAAAAATTGTACTTATTTTTAAGCACAAAGAGAGAACTGAACTATTGTTTGTTTTTAATATTATTATGTGCTGTATTAATTGGTTACGGAGCAGCAAAAAACAACACTTTAAAATATAAGGAGTTTTGATCTGATTTTCTAAACTAGTAGTGTTTTAAAATTAATAAATGCATAATAAGCGTGATAACCGTGAAACCGTGATTATTTCTCAGACTATAATCGTACAACCAAAATCTATAATCGTTGCATCCCTAGTCTGGCGTTTTGGAGCACTTTGGTTTCCCCGTAAGTTTTGAGGGTGATGGCAAGAGAGTGGCGGATAAAAAAAACAATGACATCTGCTATGACAGTAAGCTATTTTAGCGGTAATATTTGAATATGTCAACTCATTTCTGCTTTCACATCCACTGAAATGGCAGGTGACAGTCAAATCAAGCAGATCTTTGCTGTCTGAAGAAAAGGTGGACACTTTCTGAAAAAAAAAAAATACTTAAAAATTGATTTGAAAATGAGTTCCATATGAAAACTAAATTGTTCCTTTCTTTTTATTTGTTTAATTTTTTTATTCTTAATATTTACTAAAATATTACATTTATTTTTATATGCAGCTTTTTGGTTTTGAGTATAAAGAAGGATTTGTTTTATTTGCTGCTAAGCAGAAACCCCAGAAGTATAGCTTTATATCACTGTTCAAAATAAAAAATAAAAAATAAAAAAAAAGATGACGAGAGATCATGCTTTTATGATGTTGGTTTCAATACATTAAAAAGATTTCAATCAGAGAAATCCTCTGGCTTTTTTCTTTTTTTGCTGTATCGAAAACATACCGAACCGTGACACCACTGTGTCGTAGCGAACCGAACCGTGATTTTTGAGAACAGTTACACCCCTAATATATATATATATATATATATATATATATATATATTATATATATATATATATATATATATAATATATATATATTATATATATATATATATATATATATATATTTGCCCTTAATACATATGAATAAATGACTCAGCATAGAATAAAAGTTATAATATTTGAAAATAATACTAAAATAACACTGACTTATCCTGACTAGGGTGGTCCTGATTATTACCACAATTCTAATTTCCAAAATATTAGCAACAAAGATGACACAAAACCCTCTGTTTCCTGATTAGAGCAAAGTTTCATGATGATAAGTAGGGAAATTAATTAACTGATGTCATGGTTGATTTCATTTTTCAGATTTTTGGGCTAATTTGTCACCGAGTGGATGGCGGGGCTTATAGAGGCTGAGCAGAATGCAAATTAATTAGTCTCTGACATCACACATCCAATGCCGTCACTTTATTAGAGCAAAGACACAAACATGCAGTCAACACAGTGGTCGGAGAGCTGTTTATGAGCAGCGAGACATGCTAATGACGTGCATTAGCGCTCGCTCTGGCTTTAGGCCTAGTCATAATGGCTCCAATCCTACAATTACTGGACATAAGCTTTCGCTCTGAAATTACTGAAGCCACTTTGTTTTAGCAAAAGGCCACAGGCAGAGAAATGTTGACTTGAGACCGCAGCACCGAAGCGGTTATTATGGTGTTAAAAGCGCAATAATGCTGTCACAGGACATTCACATTCATCCTGCAGGGATATTACTGCTCTGAGGAAACTCCCAAGAGTTTGCTTTAGGCTGATGCTCATTTTCTAAAGGTAAACTAGACCAATAAGGCACAAAAAGAGTGGGCGGCCTTTCCTCAGCTCCAGGAGAAAATCTTCCATCTCTGACATCTTCCATTTCTACTGTCCCTATAGAGAGGGTCATATAGAGCTGAAGGAAGATTGTGTTTATCTGTTTTGGAGGAGCTACAACTACTCGTATAATCTATAGTGGAATGACAGTTAAGCTTTTGTTAATGTCTTAAAAATACTTAGCTACACTACCCCGCATACTGTAATGAGCTACTTAAAGGGGTGGTCCACAGTGTATTTTTAAGGCTTGGTTGTGTTTATAAGATGCAACGCAATGTGTGCTCATGCTTCATTTGTAGGATGATGGTGAAGGGGTGTCGCGGACGAAAGTGAGCGGGGCGGGGGTGTCATGGACGAAAGTGAAGAGGGTTGGGAGTCGCGAAAGAAAGTGAAAGTGAACAGGGGACGGGGAGGAGGGGGATCTGTAAAATGAGGTGCCGGATCAGATTTCAAAGGTGCCGGATCCGGAGTGTTCCGGCACAAATTAAGCCCTGCCTGAATCAGACAGTAAAAAAAAGAGGACACAGCTGAATCTCACGCCTGCTCTCTAAAATATATATTCTGACAAATGTATTTTACATATATTCTGAATAAGCATGTGTAAGTAAAATATAAATGTTCTCATATCTTTTGCGAGTTTGTTGTTTGAGATGTAGAATGCATGGAAAGCATCTGCATACAGACGCACTGAATTAGTCCGAAAAGACAGACACTGCAGCGCTGGTGAAGATTGTGGGTGTTTACAGCGGTTTGACTGATAAATATGAATTTGTAGCTACATTATTTGCTGTGCCAAACAGCATTTCCCATTGTTTACATCCTTGTTTACGTCCTTGCTACAACATACCGTTAACGCTAGACACTGTGCATGTAATTGATCAATTTTAACAAATAAAAATACTTACAGGTTGCAATCCACAGCTTCATCGGTTGGAGGAGTTTTAACAGAATCCAGCACTGAACTGGGAGAGATTCTGGAACAGTCCTTTGTCAAATGCTAGCTATATCTTTTTTATAATTCTCTGGAACATGATTAAAAATAAATTGTAAGCACTTCTCTCTTTATGACGTGTCCTTTGAAAGCTCAAATACAGAAACAGAAGAAGCTCTTGTGATCTCACTAGCCCAGAGGTGTTTTCTTTAGTCCGCAAACTTTGTTTGCTGTAGACTTTGCTAAGCTAACTCCAAAAGCCAAACCTCTCCCTTTGCATTGAACTTTGAGCATATTACATTTAGAGATGTTGTTTATGTTCACACAGCTACATTACACATCAACTAAAGTTTAAATTAGGATATCGTAGTGGATCACCCCTTTAAATAACTTCCATTGTACAACATTTTATAACAACCAAAAGAACAAGGGTGAACTACAGGTATGTACAGTGTTTCTTTACAAATCGACATTGCCAACTATACAGACCAAAGGGGAATTCCAGAAATCAGGTTCTGACATACATAAGTTTAAGAATATTTCAGAAGATAACCTCAGCTTTCAACTCCAAAAATTGAGGTATCTTTTAGGGTAGTTGCCATAGCCACAGCAGGTTCTGTTTTAAGTTTAGTTTAACTTTGAGCTTTATGCGTTTATGTATATTTTTTATGCATTGACAGTAAAATACTATTTTAAAATAATGTTCATATTTATTTAGATTACATTTTTAGATTTTTGACACTTTCTGCTAAGCAGATTGCTTAAATTAATGGTCTCAATCTCAATTCCTGTAGGGCCACAACTCTGCACAGTTTACCTCTAACCACGTCCATTCATTCATTCATTTTCTATTCGGCTTAGTCCCTTTATTAATCTGGGGTGGCCATAGCGAAATGAACCACCAACTTATCCAGCATATGTATTACGCATCGGATGCCCTTGCAGCCACAACCCAACACTGGGAAACACCCATACAATATTGCCTTCACACATACACACTACAGCCCATTTAGATTATTCAATTCACCTACACCGCATGTCTTTGGACTTGTGGGGGAAACCAGAGCACCAGGAGGAAACCCACACAAACACGAGGAGAACATGCAAACTCCACACAAAAATGCCAACTGACCCAGCAGGGGCTCGAACCAGCATCCCTCTTGCTGTGAGGCGATTGTGGTACCCACTGCACCACCATGACGCCCAACCACATCCAACACCAGCTTAATAGTGTCTAGTAGTCTTGAACATCTTAATTCGTTAAATCAGCCGTGTTTGATTAGGGTTGGAGCAAAACTGCAAAGCTGCGGCCCTCCAGGAATCGACTTTGAGACCTATGGCTTATAAGTTTTTATGATAGAATTTTATCTCAGGGGCACGGTGGCTCAGGGGTTACCACTGTCACCTCACAGCAAGAAGTTCGCTGTTTTGAATCCCAGCCAGTTAGCATTTCCTGTGGAGTTTGCATGTTCTACTTGTGTTCATATGGATTTCCTCCGGGTGCTCTGGTTTCCCCCAGTCCAAAGACATGCGCTATAGGTGAATTGGATGAACTAAATTGGCCGTAGTGTATGAGTGTGTGTGTGAATGGGTGTTTCCCAATACTGGGTTGCGGCTGAATTGGATAGGTGAATTGGATGAACTAAATTGGTCGTAGTGTATGAGTGTGTGTGTGTGTGTGAATGGGTGTTTCCCAATACTGGGTTGCGGCTGAATTGGATAGGTGAATTGGATGAACTAAATTGGTCGTAGTGTATGAGTGTGTGTGTGTGTGTGTGTGTGTGTGAATGGGTGTTTCCCCAATACTGGGTTGCAGCTGGAAGGGCATCCGCTGTGTAAAACATGTTGGAAGAGTTAGTGACTCATTCTGCTGTGGCGACCTCTGAAATAGAGACTAAGCCGAAGGAAAATGAATGAATGAATGAATGAAATATATCTCACCTTTTAACAAATATGGACCCAAAACCAACCACGTAATGGCTGGTATATTAATACGGCTAATTTAATACATGCTATTATAAAATAATGCATTAATAAACTACCAATATGAGAGGCTAAGCATTAGGAATGTAACTCATAAAACTGTAGAAAAACTAGGTGTGGCATGGTAATTAGCAGTTAAGATGTTCTGTTGTGTTTTGTGTTAACATACAATGCACGGAGTTGACTGAACTTACTCAGTAAAAGTATGCTAGTTCCTAAAGCGGTTCTAAGCAGGTTTTGTGTTTTTAGTTGTTTTCATGAATTTTTGTGAATGGGGATCATACCGACAATGTTTACTGCAAGTAAAACTTTTCCTTTTTTTAATAATTATTATGTAAACATACTCAAAGGGATAGTTCATACACAAAAAGCTCATGCCATTGAGTAAAAAAAAATGTTGACATTCTTCACGATATCTAAAGCCTCATTCATACTACGAGTAACTCGCAGTGGCAAAGCGACATTTCATTTTAACGGAGAGCGAGCTGGTGACTAGGTGGGCGTGTCGAGCGACGCAACAAAGTTGAGAATCCTTCAACTTTATGCAAATGAAGAGTGACTTTCTTGAGCGACAGCCAATAGGAGCACCAGTAAAGCTCACATGATTTTCTCTCAGCTCACTCAGAGGCCGGTTGTATTCGTGTTGTACAGTATAGACCTGCACAGACCTGCGTTTGTAGCAGGTCGCCACCCAGAGCGACAGGCAGCTACAAAGTTGCTGCTAGTGTTAATGAGGCTTCATTTTGATAAAAGAACACAACTCAAATAATATTGGCAGATTAAATTCAGACATCGTTTTCCATTTTAGGTGAGCTATCACTTTAATAAATATACATGTATTTAAAAATAAAATCAGTTGAAATCAACCTTAATTTATAACACTGAATCACAAACAGCTAATACCGACAATAAGTGAAAAATAATTAAGGCAGATTATTTAAATAAGCTCATCCAAATAATTGAATATTTTAGGGTAAAAGAAATAGTTAGATTATTGGTTCAGCTCTTTCTTTTGTAAAATATGTGCTCAGTGAGGGTTTTCTCCAGGTGCTCTGGTTTCCCCCACAGTTAAGAGTCATGCGATATAGGTATATTGGGTAAAACAAAAAGTGGTTGTAGTATATATATATATGTGTGTGTGTGGGTGTGTGTATGAGTGTTTTCCAGTGATGTGTTGCAGCTGGAAGGGCATCCACCGCGTAATACATATGCCAGAGTAATGGGCTATATGCACACAAACTTTTAATTTTCAGCCAGGCAGCCCAAGGTCTTTCCATTACAAAATTGTTACGTTTAAGATCTGATTTCTTTAAAATCAGCGATCTTCACTGCCTGTTAGATATACAATATGAAGTAAGTCTCAGCTCGGACAAAAAGCACTGCATTAAATTCCATTTCCCCCCGCCATGTCTTTAAAATATGAACATTTATTTTACCCCAGTATTTTCAACAGAATTTCTGTGCTAGCCTGTTGCTACTGACGGCGCTAGTGGTTACAGTGGTCTTTGATCTCGTTTTACGCTTGAACAACTAAATGAATGCTTAAGTCTATTTAACTGAATGTATTGTAATTACATTGCAACATCCATGCTGTAAAAACAACCTTGTGAAATTGAAAATAGTCACCTTAAGCTTTCACCGGAAGTTTATCGTTGGCTATAAAACTCTAGCTGTGCATAGAGCCCATTGGTGGTTCATTCAATATACTGTAGTTAAATTGGGTAAAGCAAAAATTGGCCGTAGTATGTGTGTGTGTTTCCCAGTGGAAGGGCAGTGGAAAGGCATCTGTCGCATAAAACATATGGCAGAGTAATTGGTGGTTCATTCCACTGTGGTAATCCCTGATAAATCAGGGACTAAGTCGAAGGATAGTGAGTGAGTGTAGTGTGTACATTACAAATACATCAATGTTTTATCACACTTTTTCTTTTTTTGCTAACAGCTACTCTATTTTCAAAGCACAGTTACAGTGATAGTAGTATCACTACTTTTTGTTGTTTACTCCACAACAAAGGTACTTATAACATGTGAGAGAGAGAGAGAGAGAAAAAGAAGGTGTTTGGTTTCCTCTGAGGTTTATTTTGGCTTCAGCATGTGCCATTTTGGCTTCTCTTTTTTTGCATGGATATTTATCTGTAGCCGTGAAGGCATTATTAGTGGAGTTCATGACTGAATATATTTCCCCATGCCTTGCATTTTTCATTGTATAAATTTCCATTCATTGCTTGTTCTCGTGGGATAAGTGTAAAGACAGAAACATTCTCTGGACTGACAACTATATTCAGAGTTCTTGGAGGCAAGCGGCTGATCTCTAGTGGCAGTATGGAGAGGTGATAAAGTGGAAAAGGAAGATGATGCTGACCCAGAATGGCTGAAGGACCTCTGGGCTTCTTTACACTTGCAAGTCTCTCCCAGGTGTCTGTGTAGAGATGTGTCTCCTCACCTGCAGGCGTGAGCTGAGAGAGCTGTTTGTGGCACTATAGTATAGAAACCCTGGATTATTATTTTTTTGCTTGCAAGGCACTAAGGAAGATTCTTGGCTTTACTGCATGTTGGATATTATATAATGTACGTATTATGTGTAACAATTTGAAGAGTGTGAAGCGGCAAACTTTTTTTTAGGTACAGCGATCAATGATGTTGGGAAGAACTAAAGTGGATGCTTTTAAAGGGCCAAGAAACCCCCCTCTTTCAGTTCAAGTCTAAAAAAAAAAAAAGTACTCCAGGGTGTCTTGAACCTTTAATCACTGACAAATTAAATTGAATATACTATAAATTAAATGGAGCGACACGGTGGGTCAGTGGTTAGCACTGTCACCTCACAGCAAGAAGGTTGCTGATTCGAGTCCCGAATGGGCCAGCTGGCATTTCTGTGTGGAATTTGCATGTTTTCTTCCTGTTGGCATGGGTTTCCTCTGGGTGCTTCAGTTTCTCCCACAGTCCAAAGACATGCGCTATAGGTGAATTGGATTAACTAAATTGGCCGTAGTGTATACGTGTATGAGAATGCAAGATTGTATGGGTGTTTTCCAGTACTGGGTTGCGTAAAACATGTCAGAATAGTTGGCGGTTCATTCCGCTGTGGCGACCACTGATAATCAGGGACTAAGTAGAAACAAAATGAATGAATGAATAAATTAAATGTACACCTCATATCAATAATAATAAACGTATTAACCTTTTATTTGAGGGTTTAAAAACAATGCGACTATAAACATCTATGAAATATTTTTAAATCAATTCAAGATTCATTTTTTATTTTTTTTTCTTGTGTTCTTCTGGTGTTATTTACCAAATGAAATGTAAAAAATAAATTAACAATAAAGCACCAAACAAGTGATTAAATTGAAAAACAAATGTTTGCAGTTTTCTGCCTTCTTCAAAATATCCTTTTTGTGTTAAAGGGCCATGAAACACCCCCTGTCTCAGCAGGGTGTTTTCACACATCTAGTTTGAAAAAAAGTCAGGAAAGTGGGTGAGTCCAGCTCTGTTTAGGTGAGAGTGTGGAGTGGCAAAAGAGGGAAGAGTTTGCATAATAATGGGAGTTTCAGTTTGAGCAAGCACTGATTTTCACAAAGGCACTATCAGAGGTGACTATGTTTCCATGGATATCAGTAAACAAATTATTTGCCAAATTATTAATTTGTTGACCTTAACTGCAGTTTCACTTTCATTCAGAAACATTTCATGCATGTCCCCCATGACAAACAAGATATTGAATGCGAGAAACTGCTGGAAGAGTGTAGTTCTAATGGACTTTGATACCGCACGTCGAATGGGAAAAATAAAAACTCTGCACTTCTTTGTAACATAGATGCACTCGGTAGATATCGTACGAAAGCTGTGTGTATAAACTACCCTGTCACAAAATGTGGCGAAAATTCTACATGACGGTAATAGTTTGATTAAGGTGTTTACATGTTTACATTTGGAGAGCAGCATTTACAGCAGATCTTTCAGTCCATAATATTGTAGTGATATTAACGTACTGTAAACTCATTCATTCATTTTCTTTTCGGCTTAGTCCCTTTATTAATCTGGGGTCGCCACAGCGGGATGAACCGCCAACTTATGCAGCACATGTTTTATGCAGCAGATGCCCTTCCAGCTGCAACCCATCACTGGGAAACATCCATACACACCCATTTACACTCATACACTATGAACAATTTTAGCTTACCCAATTCATCTATACCGCATGTCTTTGGACTTGTGAGGGGAAACCGGAGCACTGAGAGGAAACCCACACCAACACGGGGAGAACATGCAAACTCCACACAGAAATGCCAACTGACCCAGCTGAGACTCGAACTAGCGACCTTCTTGCTGTGAGGCGAGTTTAATATAATTTAATAACTAAATCATTTTGACTAAGGTGTGTCTTTAAAAACTGAAAGAGTGCTGCTGATAATACTAAATAGATTTGCCATCTGGAGAAACAAACAAAGAGCACTGATCACACGCTTACCAAATCCGTAGAGACGGGACAATCAACACCAACTGGAAAAAAAAAAAAAAAAAAACGAGTGGCAAATCCGGATTTCACCATTTCCAGATGCGAAAAGCTCTCGGGTGAAAATTTTTTCCTTAAAAACATATTTTTGTTGCATGTTAGCAGACCACTGTAATCCACACGAGAGTCCAGCTGCACTCTCATAGCGGGAAATTGAAAACAAAACCTTCGTTGCAGCACATTTATAAACGCAACACTGATGACCCATGTCTTTAAACAATTCTTCTTCCACTTGTTTTATTGACGGTTGACAACACAACGTGGCAGCTCTCTACCGTCTGAACACTGTAACAGGTAAAAACAGTCTTTGAAGCTATCATGTTAATGAAGTTGCACCTCATACACAATAGAGCGTGCTGATTGGTTCGAACCAAGTCTTTCTCATGAATTAATGCTGAAAGCTCAAAGACGTCACGTTGTACCCGCCGGTACAGACATCCAGTCTACATGCTGGAATTCACACAATGATCTCATCATCGTGACATTGCTTCAAAATTTCTTTTCAAACCGGAAGAACGAATTTGCTCGAAATAATGCAAAAACTTTCACTTTTTAGTGAAATATTTGTGTCCTATTAGTGTTTTTAGCAATGTGGGACATATATATGACTGTCAACATCTCAAAAAATGTGTTTTGGTGTTTTGTGACCTTTTAAGTTGAATAAAGAAACTTGTATAGTTTGGAACCACTTGAGGGTGAGTAAATAGTGAGTAAATTTTCACTTTTGGTGAACTATTACTTTAAGTCACATTGGTGCAGTGACATTTACATTACACTGACCTGAAGTAAACTGGACTGAAGCAGTTTCAATTTACCAGAACTTTATATATTTTAATCTGCTTAGACAAAATCCACCATTGAAATAAGCTCTAGAAATAAAGATGAATAGATTAGAGCAAGATGGCGATGTATCTTTTCTACGAAACAATCTTTTCTCGATTTGTGCTGTTTCCTGCTCACAATTATGACTACACAATCACTGCTTGTATCTGAATAAAACTGTAAGCATGTTCTGGAAAACACAAATTCACAACGTGCGTCATCTACAGCCTTTTACCCCAACCAAACAAACTAAACACTGACGTCAAACACACTTGAGTCTGCACACAAGCGTTCTTGGAAGAATGAAATTGATAGGCCTCAAAATCCCAATCAAACGCTTCTGAGAGAATCTCATCTCATTCACAAAGTGAGCTTCTTGGAAAAAGCCACGGAACAATTACACAGAGAACGAAGGACGAGGCAGCAAACGTCTGCAGATCAGTTCACTTCAGATTGCCTCAGCAGAGACAGCTTTTGCCGCAATTACCAAGACAAACATGCGAACGCACGTCTTGCCACAGCGTAGCATGACGGCTGTTTCCTGATTGCTAATTGTGATTAAAAGCAGCACCTGAGGATGAAACTGACCTGCAGAATGATCTTGTTGTGGGAGAGAAATAATTGGGGTAATTTTCTTCGCTTTAGTCGTTCCGCTTAAGCAAGGCTGCAATTTTTTTTTAAAAGAGCAAAACAAGAACATTTCTAACGATGTTTCCTTCATAAAAGGGAAAGAAAGGAGTCGTGAGAAACAAGTATGTGCGAGAAGTAAAAAAAAAAAAAAAAAAAAACAGGCAGTGTAAATTGACAAGACCATACTGTATACACAGTTTACTTATGTTGCATCTTTCCAGGTGTGATGAACAAAATGAGACTGGCATCATTCCCTTTTCAGACTAATGAGACATTGTGTTCAACAGAGTGTCTTCCTCCCTCTCCACTGAAAACCCTCTTGTATTTAAAAGGCTCAGAGAGTAGAGTATGTGGAAAGGCTAATCAACTGTTGGAGACGATTAATTAATGGTACCAAGGTAGCCTAATATTAGAGATTCAATATATACATTAACCAAATATCTGCAGAACGTATCATGTGTGCAGTAGGGTTGGGCGATGTTGACCAATTTGGCATCGTACGATGTCTTATGTGAAACGATGGCATCGTCGTCGTAAAGGGGGGGGGATTAATTAGTATATCAAATAATTAATAACGAATTAATTAACTGTAGCCTACCGTTTTGACTACCTGACCCACATGGTCTTTGCTTTACCCATAACCAAACCACAAGTAAATAAAGTTACACACAGATTACCACCTGTCAATCACTTTTTTCTGTGGGACTCTGGCATGAATAGGCACAGTGATCTGTGTCCTTATAATGGCCTTTTTTTCCTCACAGCTGGTGGAGGAGACGAGAGTTTGTTTGGGGTTCACTGTAATTTGTATTGTGATTGATGAAAACTTCCTTATTTTATTATCATTATTATTATTATTATTATGAGGAAATAATAACGAGTAAAGATGCTAGGGCTCAACCATTTTGGTCGCATATGCGCCCAAAATTTTATGAGACCTAAAAATATATTTGGAAGCATTTGTGCTAGTGCATAAATTGTTGCCGTACGACCTGTTTTCACTGCAAAATCCTCACCGCGTGTGCGGATTTAGGAGACCTTTATGCAGAATGCATCTTTGCACATAAAGACACCAAACGCAGCGCTCAGGAACAGATTAAAACAGTTGTTATGTGAACTTTGCTGAAGTAAAAAAAGCCTGCAATGCTTGCCCCGCCTTTGTGCTCTTCTTATTGGCCCACTGCTCTAGAACTGAACGCGTATGGATTGGTTAATATCAGCTGTCAATCACTCAGGCAATGCCTTCTGCCTTCAGATGACAGGAGCTACAACCGCGAAAATGTGAAGCGCTGAAGATGAGAGAATGAAAATAACACGAATGAATGAAAAGACTTCCAGTGGCTTCAAGTCCGCTATGGAAATAACTAAAGCCATTCATTGTAAAGTCTGTGGGACGGGGTTTGCAGGTAACAGCGTTTGCCACTGAATCTGCACATTTTAAGCACGAGAGATACTGTATAATCCTTCATTTAATCCTCACGATGCTGTCAGCTGTGCAAGCGGCAGCTATATGTACAACTTAACACAGCTCATGAAAAGACCGTTATTGCTATTAAGATGACATGCAAATAGTAAGTTATATATCAATATAAATGTGGGGCAGGGCGATGGATCGCGATGCCGGCTCAGCATCGTGAAGTAGATCAGCCATCGGCGATGGACGATGGCATCGTCTATCGGCCCAACCCTAGTGTGCAGCATTTTTATTAACTGCAAAAAATCTTACTTGACCTTTGTTGTCTTTGAATTTAATCTCAATATTACTTATTTTAGAAAAAAAACATCATGATACACAACCCTGTAATATTTGACTATCCTGAGCTCTGATGTCAGAGAAAATTAAAAATTTCATGATTTTAAGAGCTCTGAGAAGGCTTTAAGGTTTTGATTTATATATTTCTTGCATTTTTTCATGATGCACAAATATTTTTGAATATTTAATAACACTTAACATCAAGGGGTTTTCATAAGACTGCCAAAAGACCTTTATAATCATGATATAAAGATTTTTTTGCATGCCTATGACAACTATCATTAAGTGTAATTTGCTCAATTCAAGAGTTCACACTTGTAGCTAATGATTGACAACAAGGCGTAGTTGGCATGCTGTCCTGGGAGAGAGCACTGAGCTCAAAAGATCCTCAAGCCCAGGGCTCCCTTAAGTTTTGTAGGGCGAGAGTGGAGTCTAAGGGTGCTATCACACCTGTAGAGCGATTGTTTTGTTCCGAAACAGGGATTAAAATTGTTACAACATTGCACTTCGTTCTTGGTGCGGTTTGCTTTTACACTGCAATGTTAAACGGACCAAAATAGCTAAAACATGTCAAGTGAGAGTAAACTCTCCTCACATTTATGACGATGAGCAATAAGACATTATGCGCTTTGATTTTGAATGGTGACACCCACAGACATAGTCACCAAATATAAATCAGAGGTAAGACTCTCTTAAACAGAGCCTTGTCTAGAATTTTGCGTTATAGACTTTACATTATACAGAGAAATAACAGATAAACCAAGACTGCAGTTCAGTCAATTTTCCTTACGGATAAACCACTCCCATAGTTCAGCATGCGTTCACTGTCGCATTCAACATGAAACGCACATTTACCAGTAGGAATGATGACATCCCATCCTACTCATAATTCTCTTGCCAATTATGCCTATTCAACAGCCATACACTGTGATATATCCTGGTTCGTTAGTTCGTTGGATCGTTTTGCTTTCTCACTACAATCGATCTGTTCCAGAGTTTCAATCGAGCCGAGACCACCTCATTTAGGCGATCTTGGAACGATTGTTTTGGCGCACAATTGATCCGAGCATGATTGCTTGTTTCACATATGCCAAACGAACCGGGCTAACGGGAAGCGCACAAGGTTCTGAAACAAAAGTCTAAGTGTGAAAGCATCCTAAGCTCAGGTAGGCCTTGAGAGCTTCCCCAAATGAGATCTTTAAGCCTATTAATGATGATTTAAAGTAGCCACAGTGTGATAGACCACTAACTGAAAGGCCTATGTTGGAAGCCTCAAACTAAATGCTCATGTTCTGTGCCTTTTTGGTTTAATCAATTCACTTTAACTGCATGTCTTTGGACTGTAGGAGGAAACCGGAGTACCTGGGAGAAACCCATGCGAGAACATGTAAACTCCACACAGAAATGCTGACTGGCCCGGCCGGGACTCGAGCCAGTGAGTGGCAACAGTGCTAAACACTGAGCCACCATGCCACCCTATATCTATATTAATCTAGGAAAGAGGGCGAGGAGTAAGTGTGAATGGAGGGGTTATTCAAAACAAAGAAAACTAAGGTAAGAAAATCTGGTTATTTGTAGTGTGTTTGGATTCACCTGATTGGTAAATCGTGTGATGGCTAATATGAGATCAGCTGTGGTCAATCATAAGCATGTGATCCTCTCGAAATTAGTTTATAAATAAACTTCACTTATATTAATTTAAATTCAAAGTTGATATGGTTTGAGATGTCTTTATGATGACTTGACAAGCAAATACAACATAACTTGTCTTTCTTTGTTATGACAACTTGACAAGACCAAGACAAGACAACATAACTTGTCATAAATCTGTCACAAACATACAATTGTTACAGTTATAGTAAATATAGTATAGTATTAGTATAAAAAAATAATATGTGGAGAAATAAGTCAAACAGTACTGGCAGTTTATTAAAAGGTGCTTGCACTGTAATGCACAACAATTGTAAATTGTTACAATATATTAAACATGTTAATAAATGTCACTTTATTTTACTTTTCAAAGTTAAAAGTTGTTGGAAGAAGGATCAAGGCCCCAGGCAATTCTAAAAAGCATACAGTAAATACATTTGGAAAATTGTGTGTAAAACAGGCAAAAAAAAAAAAACCTGTAGAATCAGTTATTAATAAAAGTGTGAAATAAGTAGTATTAAATGCTCAGAATTCCCCTCCATGTGTCAAATCCCATAAGAAGTATCTCAAGTAATGGAGACGATGCATTGACAGAGATGGTAAAAGGTCATGGGTTCCATTCCCAGGAAATGCATGAACATAAATTGTATACCTTCGATACAAAGTCATTATTTGAATAAAAGCACATGCCGAATATATAAATGTCAATGTAAAGCATAGCAATCTGTTGCATTCTTCACATCCTAATACTATGTTTATGGCAAAATGGGTAAAATTGTAGTCTGATTTGCCCAGACATTCAGTCTAACAGAGGTATGTCTGGGAACCATGGCCACTTTAAATGTCCTCAACAGCCATACCAATAAGATGCTTCTGGTTAATATGTGTTTGGAGCATGTCTCTACACATTTTATCACATATGTTACCGGCATCATCTTCTTGTTTAGGCATTTCACTGTTTTAGAATGAGAGGGCAAACAACTAGCAAAACCCTTCAAATTCTGACAATCATCCAGATAGTTTTGGAAAATAAGACTCTTTCCATTTCCAGTCAGCAAACAAGTTTAAGTATCAACTAAATATCCAAGTTTAGATTCCACCAAGTGCCTCGAACAAAACTCTTGTACTTGTTTTGAATAGTTTATATTAGTGATGAGTTTCAAGAATCAAATGTTTAGTCAAATGTAATAAATGCTTTTTGTCACCAGTCTTTTCAGACAACTTTATGTTGTTTCCAGACGGAGTGTTAAAAAATGAATAAAGAGATGCAAAATTCAACCAATTAGAAAATGACTTTAAATCTTCTGAAGTGTTTCTACTTCGGTCTGTCATACGTATTAGACATTCAGCCAATGTTCTGTAGGCATCTGAGATTATAACTAAGGGAATAGCAAATTGCCATTTTGGTACATGTTTGTGCTGGCGTACCTGATTTATAGGAAGAACATTAAAGTAAAACAAGATTCATTTTCACTCAATTTCTCATGGAATTTAGAAGAGTCTATAAGTGGGGATCTGGTTCTCTGTTGGTCTCTGAATCTCTAAATCTATTTTACTTGAATAGGAAACTGAAGTGAGTCAATGCTCAGGCGGTGTAAAAGCATTCCAGTCTATTGATTGATTTGGACGGCCAGCTAAACTCTTCTATAGCATTCAACAGGAAACTTGTTTTAGCATCCAAAGCATCAGTAGATCCAAGAGGTGCGAGTTTGAATTTTAAATGGTTACTGGTGCCAGACTTGCTTGTGTGTGTATTTCAGAAACGACTGTAGTTGCTACTGAGTTATGCATAAGAGAATGTTATGTTATGCTCTGAATGCTCATCACAAATCCAACCTTGAGGGAGATGAGCTACAGCAGCAGAAGAAGAGCACAATGGTGTCATTCCTGTTAGTTAAGAGGGTAACTGAGATTACAATTTACACAGGCTCACCAAAGTCGAATAAAAGATGATCAGATAAAAAGTTTCATTTTTGCTGCTGAGTTGGTTGAGTCACAATTTGGCATACACAACATGAAACATGTGTCTGTCCTGCCTTGTATTAACAATTTAGTTTGATTTTGGTGTAATGGTGTCTGGGGTATTTCTTTAACACACTTTGGACCTTCGTTAACATCAATATTAACATAATATCATTAACATTAATCAATGATTGGCTCATGATTTATTTATATATATAAAAAAAAAAAAAAAACATTGCAGAGAACAGCAGTATGTTGCCATATTCAATTAAAGATTTAAAAATAAAAATGCTGCCATGTTCAAATAAAGATTTTAAAATGCAGACTAAGAGAAAACTCAAATGGTATTAAGTTTATATATATATAATAGAATTGTGATTTTAAAGTCCCCATCATCACACATGCTGTAACAAGGCCTGCTAACACCAAGCTTAATAACCATAAAGATGATGGTAAAGACCTAATTTCAAAAAATAGTTCTGAATGTAAAACAACAGCAGAGTCCGGATCACAACTATAAAATAAAGATGTAGAGAAATCGTATCATTGGAATTACTTTCAGAATGTTTTTTTTTTTCCCCCAGCTGATAAATGGCAAAACACTGACAGTCAGAATCCACTGAAATTTAAAGAGCTCTCACAATTTCAATTTACAGACAACATTGGTGAGAAGCACAGCATGACGTTAAGACCGCTTTTAAAAAATTCTTTAAAGATAATGACCATTCTATAAAAATATTGGTTAGACCAATACCCTGACCTAGTTACAGCGTCTTTTAAAAATGCTGGGGAAAATAGTTTGTGTTGTTTTTGTCCCACTACTACACCGAGTACAATTGCTAAATTCATTTGATTAGAATTAATACATTTTCCATCCATTCTCCTTTGGCTTTGAACCCAGATTTCCCCACTCAGATTAAAAGCATCGGATTGTGGGACTAAAATTCTAAAGGTTTGTCAAACTTTTCAGGAATGTTTACCTCTAAAATTGTGAACAGAGTTTGATATTTCCTCCGAAGACTTTTTTTAGATATCTTCAAATTCTGCATTTTATAGAGTCCCTATTAAAGCAAAACTAATTTTGTTTTAAATGATCAGAACTGGAAGAAACCATGCTGTTAATAAGTTCCTTTAAAAGGCTTATTTCTAAATTCTATGCCTTATTAGTTTACTCGGATTCCTCAGTTTATGATTCCTTGAAATCACCATGGGAACAGGACCTAGAAGTTCTGTTTAATCCTGAAGATTTGTCCAAGATCTGTGATGGTACTTTTTAAAAATGTAACTCAATTTTCATACATGAAAAAAATTAAGTTTTTCCACAAAATTTATTTTACACCCGTTCATCTGCATAAAATGTTCCCAGCCTGTTCCAACCTCTGTTTTATGAGCAAAACTTGTAAGGGCACATTTTTTCATGTATTTTGGTCCTGTGTTCACATCCAACCATTTTGGTTAGGGGTTCATTCTTCAATCCAGGAGATAATTGGTAACGTTTTATTTTCTCTCTTTCACTTTTGTTTTGTTGAATGCCATTCCTGAAGAGCTTTTTGACTCAAACTCTATTTTTGACTTTTTTGCTCAAACCTCTGTTTACAACTCTTACATTTCTGGCTAAGAAATATAAATTAATAAAATGGTCTACTTCTGAAATTTCTATTTCCATGTGGATTTCTCAGTCATCAGTCAGAAAATTTAACCTACACTCTCAGAAATAAAGTACAGGAGCTGTCACTGGGGCAGTACCTTTTTAAAAGATACATATTTGTACCCAAATAGTCCACATTGGTACCTAAAAGGTGCATATTAGTACCTAACTGTACCTAAAAAGTACCTTTGAGGTACCATTATGAACCCTTCAGGTACAAATATGTACTTTTTGAAAAGGTACTGCCCCAGTGACAGCTCCTGTACTTTATTTCTGAGAGTGTATGACCTCAACCACAAACAGGACAAATTCAGGAGACTTTGGGAACCTCTCCAATCCTTTGTACATAAACTCTGAAATTTTTATTTTAAGAGAGTTCTGGCTTCTTTTGTTTTGATTATTATTATTTTTAATTATTTATTATTATTATGATTTTTAAACTTAGATTTGTAAATTATTTAATTTGCAGCGCTTGGGGATGGTTTGTTTGTCTGACTGTGTTTGTCTTTGTTGTTTGAACTATTTGAAAAGCCTTAATAAAAAAATAAAAATAAAAAAATTCAATAGATGATTACATGAGCTGGATTTACTGGTCAGATGAGTGAGGACATTCTCCTGGTAACACGAGGGTAATGCAGAATTAAAAGCAAATAAATATAAACTAAAACTAAACAGATTTTAATTAGCATGGATGCAAATATATTTAATGTTATACTTATATTTATAGTCCTTGTGTTTGGTGTGAACAGTCCTTTAGAGTAATTTAGGACTGTTATTTTAAATATTTTCTCCTAAACTGGCAAATTAGGAGCTACTTTCATCCCAGGATTTCAAAACCATGAGTCCACGATACACCTTATGACCTTCACAGCCACCAGATCATAATCCAACAGTGCAACATTTGGATGTGGTGGAGGGAGAAAATCATAAACCTGCACCTATTGTGTGATGCTATCATGTACATGTTCAGTATAAGCTTGTAATGAATGCAGTTTTGTAACACTTTTACAGATTAACAGACTGCAGCGTTGCTCAAAACCACAGCAGCGGGGAAAATATCCAATATGAAATGCTAAAGTGTTTGGTGGCAATCATTCTGTTAGGTTCAGAAATTATATTTTGTAATGGGATTCAGTCAATGAGATTGCTCTGGAGATTGGCCCATAGGTTACCTGTAGGCTGAGGCATATCGATGAGCGCGTTGAGGGAAAATGAAAGACTCTTGCTTGGTGGCTTTTGCGCCTCATCTCTCCACTGCAGGGAATGTAATATGCGTCCCATAATGAAAGCTCTCAGGGGAACTCTTCCTCTGCTTAGTGGTCTATACCGGGCCCACTCAATCACGAACGCGGTGCGTGCTGATGTACCGACAGGGGCTTTCAGTAACACTAGGCTGCGCAGTCTGAAAAATGCCTTCTATCGCCTTTAGCGTCGTACACTTTTCTTGCCAGATGACGAAGCACAACATTTATCTCTACATTTATGGAAACGAAGAAATGAGACCGTAGAATAGCTCTGTGGTGAAAGAGAACACCATTGTTCTTTCCTTTGGTTTGTGTGGTTCATTAAAGCAGAATATTATTAGGGTAAATGTGACTATAACAATGATTCTTTATATTTTAAAGTGACCACTAAAGAAAACACTTTAGTCCTAAATTTGGAGGTGAGGAATGTATTTTTAGGCTAATAATTTTAACCAGTGGATGGATTAATTCTCAATTAAAGATGCCACGTGAACCGTTCTATACACTACAGTTTTATGCAAAAGTATGGGCACCCCTCTATGGCTGCATATTATTGTGCTCTTTCTCTATAAGAGAAGATTGCATCAATATTCCATTCGTTTTCTAGAGAAAATTAGATAATGTTATGATTTTGAGGCAGAAATCTATAGTGTAGTATTGAGATGTGTGAAATTAAATTGAAACTGAATAATAGGCTTTGCAAAAGTTTGGGCACCCACTCTTTTGTGTGGATTTCAAAACCTGTAGTCACTTAATGCTTATTGATTACATCACAAAATTGATTTGAGTGAAGCTGTGGTCACACTAGAGTTTGAGCGTGCGAAAATTCTATAGTACGGCGCTGTAAAAAGGGGCGGGATTAAACAAGATAATTAGACAAGTAAAAAAGCCAGCGATTGGTCCATATTTTAAAATTCTGAGAGGTCATGTTTTGATCCTTGATTGATCTCATGCAGTCCAGTTTGACCTCAGCAGAAATTTATAACACTGACCAATTACTAATTATCTTGTTTAATCCCGCCCCCTTTCGCAGCACCATACAACAGAATTTTACATGCACAAACTCTAGTGTGACCGCAGCATTAAGCCGCGGTCACACTGAACTTTCCTCCCCATAGACTTCCAATCATACGCACGCGAATGCGTCAGACCGGAAACGCAGGGTCATGCGTCGAGTTTCGCAGGTTGCTGCAGTCCAAAGTTCAAGCTTGGTGAACTCTGACCTGCGAAATCGCATCACTTGACTGCGTGAGACCAATCCAGGATCAAAACATGACCTCTCTGAACAGAAATTCAAAACATGGAGCAATCGCTCGCTTTTTTTAATGTCTAATCATCTTGTTTAATCCCGCCCCTTTTCGCAGCGCCGTGCGACAGAATTTCGCAAGTTAAAACTCTAGTGTGACTTCGGCTTTACTCAGGGAACCTTAACAATCCCAACACAGGTGCAACCAATCATGAAAAAGGATATTTAAGATAGCTGATTGCTAGTTGTGCTTCTTATTGTGAACCTGAAAGTAGCAACATGGGAACTTCAAAAGAACTTCCTAATGACCTAAAAACTAGGATAATTCACCAACATGAATTAGGAGAAGTCTGCAAAATGCTATTACAAAAGTTTGAAGCCTCTATCTCCACAGATAAAAATATAGTAAGTAAATGGAAGGACACAGGAACAGTTTTTGTGAAGGAAAGATGTGGTAGGCCAAGAAAAATACCTGAAAGGAAAAGGCAAAGAATGCTTAGAAGGGTCACAGACAAACCACAGACCACCTCCAAAGAGCTCCAGGAACATCTTGCTGCTAATGTCATTGCACATCGTTCCAGAGTCCAGCGCACTCTTCACAAAGAACAGCTCAATGGAAGGTGATGCAGAAACAACATTTTCTGCATTCTGCCAACAAGAAGAGTGGTTTGAGGTATGCAGAGGCTCATTTGGACAAGCCTGAATCATTTTGGAAAAATATACGGTGGTCAGATGCCACAACCATAGGTGCTGCTTTGCATGACGGAAAACAAAGGAGAGCAGGAGAAGAACCTGCTCCCTACTGTAAAATATGGTGGAGGGTCCATCATGCTGTGGGGATGTGTGGCAAGCACAAGTACTGGAAACCTTGTCAGAGTTGAAGGTCACATGGATTCCACCCAGTATCAGCATGTTCTTAAGAACAATGTTCAGTAATCAGTCAAGAGGCTGAAGTTATGCCAGGGTTGGATGTTTCAGCAGGACAATGACCCAAAGCACAGTTCCAGATGTACCAAGGAATTTATGCTCAGACACGATCAGACAAGTTCTAGAATGGCCATCCCAGTCGCCAGACTTAAACATCATCAAAAATCAATGGATTGATTTGAAAAGGGCTGTTCACACTCTGCATCCATCAAACCTGAAGAAATTGTTCGAGTAAGAATGGTCCAAAATGCCTTCAGCAGGAATTCAGGCATTAATCCTTGGCTATAAAAAGCATCTACAGGATGTTATTTCAGCGAAAGTTGCCTGTACAAAATACTGATGTCATCATTCTGTTGGGGTGCCCCAATTTTTGCACCTGTTTGTATTTGTTATGATTTAAATTGCATTGCATCTGTTGATTGAATAAATATAATGTCTGAATAGAAATGTTGCTTTTTCCCTAGGGTATAAAACATATCAAAATGAATTTGATGATTTGAAAGGCCAGCAGGCTATGGCTTGCAATTCTGAAAATTATCAGGGGTGTCCAAACTTTTGCATAAAACTGTATGTTCTATGTGTACTTTTAGTTCACCTAAAAAAAAGAAATGAACAGTTGAAGGCAAAATTATTACCCCTTCTGAGACATTTCTATTATATATATATATTTTATTTTTTTTTTTTCCGAAATTCTGTAATTCTTTCCCCCTTTTTTGCCAAGATAACAAAACACAATATTTTACAAGATACTAGTATTAAATTCCAATTTAAAGACTTAAATGCTATTTACCATAAACAAATTCCAGCCGAACAATCATTTTTAATATAAGTCTCCATTAAGTGTGTTTGCTTTCAAGGTTACATTGAAAGGCTTTCAGTTAATTCCATAACAAAATATATATATATACAAATAAGGCAAAAAATAAGAATTGAACATATCATGTTTTTTTTTTTCCTGGGAATAATATTTCTAAAGGAGCTGTTGACATGGAATAGAACCAGATTTTGGTCAAAACTCAAACAATACAAACATAAAAAAAAAACTACTGAAATGTATTTCATACTTTATATAAAATACTTCTTTCTTAAAGATGCCTCTCATATGGAGAATAAAGTCACATGCATTGCTCAGGTGTGAGTTTTCCACAGACTTCAACAGAGTGTAAAAATCTTGATTGTTCTGTGGGTCTCGACTATCAAATCTTATCTTATTTTGTATTTTCAATTGGATTCAAGTCAGGTAATTGGCCGGGCCATTCTACAGCTTGATTTTCTTTCTCTGAAACTATTTGAGAGCTTCATTGGCTATGTTTTGGATTGTTGTCTTGCTGAAATGTCCACTCTGGTTTCATCATCATCATCATCATCCTGATAATGTCTATGTTGGACTGAAGCAGCTAATATTCATTTACAATGATGAATGGCAGAGGGTTGCTGAATAACTACTGAGAGATTTCAGCTGCTGTCTGGGCTTTCACTGCCTTTCTACAGCTCCCTTTCTTCACGTGTTCAATACTTTTTCATTGTGTCATTTCATTATATTACACATAACTTCATTTGTAAACTAATTAGTGTTTTCTTTGCATATTTGCATTTCTTTGGTTGTTACCAACATCCGGTATATACATATATACATCTCTAACAACTTTGATATATATATATATATATATATATATATATATATATATATATATATATATATATATATATATATATATATATATATATATATATATATATATATATATATATATATATACATATATCAAAGTTCCTTGAATGTTTAAAATAAAAGAAAAAACTAAAAACTTACAGTAAGTGAAATATACATTTTTACATTGTTAAAAATGAAATGGGCCTCTTTGGTGAAAAAACAACAACATTGATAATTAATGATATATACACTGGTATATAGGATAGGAAGGATACAATGATAGCATTTTTGCATGAACTAATCCTGTAATAACAGGAATTAATTTCCCAGCATTTTTCAGGCCCTGTTCACACGAGTAATGTGACTATGCTAATTTTATTATTTGAGGGCAGATTACAGAGGATTTTACAAAAAAAAAACAGGTACACAAAACAGAAAGAGTACATCCTCCCAGTTGGAGAGATCAGATCATATTTATATCAGATAATTTCTCTTGAAAGGAAAATCCATACAGAATGTCACAGGTAAAGGGGGGAGGGCTGGAAAATGATGGATTGCGTCTATCACGCTCAATTATGTGCTTGAGAAAAGTGATTTGACTCAGTATGAGAGGGAAAAAAGAGAGACAATACTGATCACAGCCTCTTACAATATTGGATTTCCAGTGACAATACCATAAAATGTCACTGCAAGAAAAAGAGCAGAATCTGTCATGCACAAGCACACAACAAATAATCATGCTTTATCACCTTGTGTTGTGATTATCAGAGATATTAAGTTTTAAGGTGATTGCAAAGCAATTCAGGTAAAGGTGCAAGAATTTGCATCAGATTGCAGTCTAAAGCACTATTCAGACGATAATGGTTTCGCATGGTGGAGTATGTAACAGAAAATTTGCTTGGCTCCTTAAACGTGGTGTACGAATGTCGGATAATTCAAGAAATAACTATAGGGGAGTTTAAACAACAATGGTTTTAACTAAAAAAAACAAAAACAGCTTTTAACAGCTTTTTGGGAGCCTGAAAATGCAAATGTTTGATGACAGATTTCAAGTGCAAACAATATTGTCTCTATGTAAACAACAAAAACAGGATTTGTGATAATGGTGGCGTCATGCATATGCATATTCTATTGGCACCCAAACAATACCTGACTACAAGATTGTACAGTACTGCACAGTATGTGCACTGCATGGCACATACACTAAAAAAAGACATTTGCTGTTCGTTCAAACTACTTATTTAAAATGAGCTGCAATGACACAATTCATGAGGTTTTCTTGGAACAACTTAATTGTTTTATGTTCAATACTATGGAGCCAGATTAGTTTCAATAATAATGCATTTGCATTCATAAAATTGATAAATGCACAGCACAATTCATAAACTCAAAACACAGTTCATAAATCCACAACTCCATTTTTTTCCTTGACTCTAAAAAGAATGATATTTTTAAAGCTAAATTTACCAATTTAATCAGAATAATATAGGCTGATAATTTAATAAGTGATTTCTATAGCATTAATGCAAATATGGTAAAGAATCTGCATCTAAAAGTGAATTAAATAATAAAAGCATTTACATAATTAAAGCAGCGAAATTTCATGGGATTCACTTTAAACATAACATTCTGATCACAGAGGTGATCGACAAAATGATATTCTGAAAATGCCAGCAGGTGGCAGCAAATGATTGTATTACTAAATGAGTCGTTTATTTAACCGATTCATTTGAATCAATGTAAAACCCAACCCTCAACTTCATCAAATGAAATGAGTTTAGTTAACTCAAAATTAACCCAGATTTAAATTCTAAGTAAATTAGAGTAAACCCAAGTAAACCCAAAGTTAATTCTACTCATTTGAAAAGAGTTTTAAACTCAGTGTTGAAGATAATGAGTGAATTAAATACCTCATTACTTCAACTTGAATGGAGTAAGTTCACAGTACTCATTAGGATTAGTTTTTTAACTCAAATGGTTTGTAGCAATCGGTTTCCTCAAACGGTTTGAGTTCCCTTAACTTATTGGGTTTTACAGTGTTCAGTTGGTTTGAGTTTTCTTCATTTATTGGGTTTTACTGTGCTCAAATTGCTTCATTTACTCAAATGTATCAAGTTCACAGTACTCATTAGGATTAGTTTTTGAACTTAAATGGTTTGTTGCAATCGGTTTCCTCAAATGGTTTGAGTTACTTTAACTTTTGGGGGTTTTACAGTGTACTGAATGCATTGAATCTAGCCGTTCACGAATGACAAAGATCATAGTACTCAATATTATTGCTATATAAAGTTACACAGCTTAATTAATTTTTGACAAAGATCTAATAATACTGCTAAAACAATCTTTTTTCAATTTTATTTTAGATAAAACTATTCTTGAGTTTGTTCAGTAAGGAATGTTTTGATTGGTGGATTAAAAACTCAACGTGATTGGCCAAACAGAATCTCCTTCAAAAAAAGATGTGTACAAATCATGTCCTGCCAGGAAGGGCTCAAAAATACCGC
Source organism: Danio kyathit (assembly GCA_903798195.1). Classification (NCBI taxonomy): domain Eukaryota; kingdom Metazoa; phylum Chordata; class Actinopteri; order Cypriniformes; family Danionidae; genus Danio; species Danio kyathit. The sequence continues at coordinate 26,932 of CAIGQS010000186.1, forward strand.
ACACCAATTCAAAGGACTCCATGGTCCTTTTCAAATGCACATTCAGCGGTTCATAAACATATCTTACATACTTTCCTCATGCATTTATGAATTAATCCAACAACTTCATATATGCATAATTGTGAAAACATTTTACATGTATTTATATGTAAGATGTACTGTATATGTGTGCGCATTTGGGAAATATTTTTGCTTTTTACTTTTGAATTGATGAATTGTGTTGTGAGTTTAGGAATTGGAGTTGTGGATTTATGAATTGTGTTTTGAGTTTATGAATTGTGTTGTGCATTTATGAATTTTATGAATGTAAATGTATTATTATTGAGACTAATCTGGTTCCATACCAATCCACTTACATTTGTAAAAACTAATGCATTCAATTAACTCCATGTTAACTCCATGTTGTCCCAACAAAAATGGATTGTGTGAAACCCACCATTTTTTTTTACAGTGTAGTTTTTTTCTTCACAAAATGACATTATATTTTTAGGATCTTCATTATTTAGCTTAGTCTTCATTCTTCATTTCCAGATTTGTAATGCGTAATGTTTTTATTTTTTTAAACAGAAACATAAGCTTTCACCAAATTCTCACCACTCATCAAATAATCCTCTTCAAGCCCATTTAATAATATTCACAAGTTCATGTCAGTAATTACAAGGTTATGTCAAGATGTCTGTCTCGTGTTCTTCTAGATTCAGCTAAAAGTGAGTCAGCAGTGAATGATGTGCAGAGAGACAGAATGTTTGTGCTCCATTCAAACCCCATTTACAAGAGTTCCCAGAAAGTGAAAATATTTCCAGAAAAAAAAAAAAAAAAAAAGCAAGCCATCACCTTTACATTTTGAGGATCCTTCTCAATGTTTTGGTCAAGTTGTTCTTCGCTTGATGGATTTAGTAGATCTTTAACAGTGTGTTGTATGGTCTATAAACACTCGTTTCAGCATCTGAGAGAGATAAAGTAAAATAGTTGTACTTAAGAAGAGACTGTCACGCTTATCTTCATATCACTCTATGAAAAGTTAATTCCAAAACAAAGAAACAAACAAAAAACTTGATAGTTGCCAATATACAATAGCCTACACAACACTAGAGACTAGAAGATAGGCCATTAACTGCATTCATCCAACTGCAAATAATGAGGTTTAACTAAAGGAGTTGAGGAATGGCGTGAGAAATGTCAGTGGGATTAATTGTTAACCCTAGGGTTAATTATGAGCAGTGTGAAACTAGAAACAATTGCTAAGACTTTATTTTGATGGTCTCTATTGCACATTTTGTTGTCTAAAAGTTCCATTGAAACTACATGCCAATGACTTCTCATTTGAGTATTAGTAGACTGCTTAATATCTGCTTATACTGTTCCTTTAACATTTAACTGACTATAAAAAAACTTTGCAAGTACATGTCAACTAACACTAACCCCAACCCTAACAGTCTACTTATAATCTATTGAGAAATAGTTGGCATGTAGATGCAATGTAACTTATTCAACAAAATGCGTTAAAGGAACCATCAAAATAAAGTGATGCCAAATGATACCAAACAATTTAGCTACTGCATGTGTGAATCAGTTGGCGGAGCTCAACGGATAGTGATGTAGAACCTTCTTCTAAGGTTATAACTGAGTTTAATTTGATTGATGTATTTATTTCAAACAGAAAAAAATCATACACAAAACAATTCTTTAAACATGTTCGAAATGGAGTGGGATGAAGCACAAGCTAACCATTTCCATACAAAAATCCAATTCAAACAATATACCATATCAACTTTCCATACAGACTGAAATACGCACAAACACATGTTCCTTTAAACACCATTTATTAAAAAAACAAACCATAGAAAGATTGCAAACACTCACCGGTATCCACTCCTCAGAATCAAACCAGCTCAACTTGCAATCTAGGACATTTATACAATATTTTCCCACCATCCATTCAGAGCGACCATTTTGTGGTGACATCATCAGGGTCACGACCTCATGGCTGCTAATAAAACTTATTGTTCTGTTGTTTATATTCATATTGGTTGTTTGTGGTGTTGTTTTTTTGAGTTGTCTATGCATATTTATTCACTTCTGTTAATTTATATTTAGTTTAGTGTTATTTATGTGTATATTACCATACCAAACTATAAAATGGTATAGTCCATGGGCGGGGCCAATGATATAAAATGGCTCCCAAACACTCACTCACGGTTGTAGTTGTAGGAGTAGTGTGGGGATGATGATTTATTGGCAGTGTTTGTTCAGCTCCTTTTGATTTAGCTAAACAAGCTAGTAAATGTTGTACAGTTTATTTTTCTTTATTGCTATTTTGTCACTTTCACCTTTTAGCTGGAACTTTTTTCACATCTGTGCCAAATAAATCACCCTTTACCTTCATTGGTGGCTTCTGTGTCACTTTTGCCTCCCTCCTGCCGGTTTAATCTTAACACGAGTCTTCCGGTCTCATTCACTTTCATTGATTTTGAATGAAAACTGATTTTTAAAATACAGCTTTTTATGCTGATTGATGTTGAAAACTGGTATTTTTTTTATTATTAGTGGTGGGGAGAGTGAGGCTTCTTGAAACTAAAAAAGTTGAAGCAAATGTGTCGAAGCTTCAAAACTTTTCGAAACCCCACTCTACGGTGACACCTAGTGGTCATTTTTTAATGTATTGCACTGGAACAGCTTCAGCTATGAACAGTTGAGCAAATTGAGGTATTAAAACCCCACTTTGTAGTGCTTTAGTATAGCGGTTAGGGTTCCTGACAACCATGCGGGAAAGGTGGGTTTGAATCCATGCTGATACAGCTGTTTTGAAAGGCTTTAATATCAGTTTGAATTGCTCTGTTCTTGTATCGTTTTGTTTCAACATTGGTCTGACATCCGAATAAACACTTTGTGAATAAATATGTCTTGTTTTGGTCATAAAACAGGGTTGTTGCTAGATCAGACACGTTTGTGGCCAGAAGTTGACAAGAATTATTTAGATTATTCATTAAATTTCCTATTTATTGTATTTTATTAATGTCTACCCAAAACTTAAACCCAACCATCACAATACTGTAAAAATAATAATTATTGTTTTACAGTGTTACAAAAATGATGCTAAATTGACGGCGTATTAGCAGCACCCTATCTAGACTACACCATAAAACAGTAACATGATTAAAATACATAAAATCATGATTTCGGAGTATTTGTACAAGTCGGGATTCGAACCCAAAATTTATTTTAAAGCACAGTAACCTGCACACACACGGTCCACTAGGCCACATGAGACAGAAGTGATTTTTGACCCTGTCAGTCAAATGCAGATTCGCCAGGTCTCGAAACGCTTCTGAACTGATCGATGCTTTGAATCGCTTTAGTCACGTGACCAGGTGTTTCGAAACACTTTAGTCACGTGACCTGGGTGTTTCGGATCATGCTTCGGTGCAGTGTTTCGAAACACTTGCGCTTCGGGATCTCGACACTGTGTCGAAACGTCAGTTTCAAGTCAGCCATTCCTAATAAATTATCGAAATAATTCTCGTTAACTTCCGGCTGCAACAACCGAGATAATGGGTTTAAATCCAGAGTGATGCAGTTATAGATGTTAGCTTTTTTTTTTTTTTTTTTAATTATTTTTTAGGGGTTTTCACCTTTATTTGATAGGACAGTAGAGAGTATTGACAGGAAAGAATAGGGAGCAGAGAGAGGGGAAGGATCGGCATAGGACCGCGAGGCGGAATCGAACTCGGGTCGCCGTGAACACCGGAGTGCATGTGTCGATGCACTAACCACTACACCACTGGCGCCGACGATGTTAGCTTTTAAATGCTGTTTTGTTTTAACATTAGTCTGACATCCGAATGAACACTTTGTGAATAAACATGTCTTGTTTTGGTCATAAAAAACATTATTAAAATACATTAAGTCAATTTCTGAGCAGCGGGATTCAAACTCATGACATTTGCAGCACAGTTACTCTGCATACACACGTCCACTAGACTACATGAGATAGAGGATTTTTCCCGACCCTGTCAATCAAACGCAGATTTGCCAGGTCTTGAAACATTTTTGAAACAATTTGAATCGATTCAGTCACGTGACCTGGGTGCTTCGAATCATTTTAGTCACGTGACCTGAGTGTTTGGGATAATGCTTCGGTGCAGTGTTTCGAAATACTCGAATACGTCAGCTTTGCGTCACCCAACCCAACTTATTTTAGAATTTTTATGTAGTCATAAACACACTTGTTTGTAGAGCAAATTGTTTGACCGTTTTCTAAAGTTTGTTATTCTAACACAGTGGCACAGTTGGTAGCACTGTCATCTCACAGCAAGCCTCGGCTGGGTCAGTTGACATTTCTGTGTGGAGTTTGCATGTTCTCTCTGTGTTCACGTGGGTTTCTTCCAGGTGCTCCGGTTTCCTCCACAGTCCAAAGACATGCACTATAGGTGAATTGGGTAAGCTAAATTGTCTGTACTGTATGTGTGTATGTCCTGGTCCTTCAGGTTTGGGGTTGAGTGTTGGGCTAACGACCCACCTCATAAAAATTAGATGTTACGAAACACCAACATGGTGCGGCTAAATATCAACTTCAATATAAATGGACCTGGGAGTAAGTAAGGGCGCACTCACACTATGCTATCCGAACCGTGCCCAAGTTTGAGTGCTCTGAATCAGGCTCAGGCATGGTTCAGTTAGTCGGCCCTGGTCCGGTTGGAAGAGGTGTGCCAGAGCGTGGTTCACTTGGGCTTGGGCACGGTACGCTTGTAGTGTGAGTGCAAAGTGCGCCTGAGCCCAAAACTGAAGACGTGATGTGACTTTTAGGGGACTGTTTCATATGGATTTATTAATCATTCATAATTTTCAATGAACGCAAACTGTCGTAGTTTATTAAAGACGCAAACCCCTCACTGCAGGTCAGCTGCACCTTCAGGAAACCTCCTAATACCTACAGCACGAGGACTTTTATGATCATTTATGAGCGTCAGAAGTGGTGGATCTGTTCGGCAAAGTGTTTGACTGCATGTCACTGCATCCCAAACCACTTAAAGTAATACAAAAAGATATAACTGAAGCAATCTCCACTGTGCAGAGAGAGAGCACTTTTCTTCCTGTTAAGCTGAACAGTCGCATCATTAATGATATAAGCGTGCTCATGTCCGGTAGTAAAAAATGCAACGTGAATGCAGGCCGAGGGGGAGAGGGGATGAAAGACAATCGTGCTTTGGCACGGTTCAAGGCAACTGTAACTAATGTGAGTGCATCTTAAGTATTTTCAACTCAGGTTTCAAAACAATTGCACAAAAGAGCCTACTTCTGCATTGTAGAATAAGGTGAATAATGACCCTGGGTTCATGTTTTTAAGCCCTAGTGAATTTGGGTTAATCATTCTGTCCTGGCTTCTCATGATCAGAATAAATAGTATTTTTTTCAGAGAGACATACAAACATTTCCTATTGTTATATAATAAAATAACTGCATTAGCATCTGTACTTGCTGGAACTATACCTTACATGCCATTTTAAAACCATTACCATCAGAGCAGGGCAGTGTTGCCAGATGTACGATAATTATCGTATTTGTACGATAATTTCGACCTCTGTACGATCAATAATGTAAAAAATCCTATATTGTACGATAATTTCAGAATTTTATGGCATTTAAAATGAGTTTCATTGTAATCTTAGGGCTTCTATACTTATTGATAGCTGCATCTTGTATCTGATGTCTGAGGAGAAGGTGGAGTTAGACACGTTTTCTATCCAATGACTAGTTTCTATCTCATCTTACGTTACATCTTCTCAGCCAATCAACGTGGAGAATAGCTCTCTCTCTCACGAGTTAACATTCCTGCTGCGCGCGGCCGTGCTTCAGTCAGTCGTTTTCAGGTTGAGGACGTTCAAGTTTTAAAAAGTAGTCCTGAAAAGGAAGGTGAGAAGAACAGGGGAGTTTGCCCTTGATGTTCTCGTTTTTTCCCCCATTCAAATGCATCATGCAAACGTGTTTTTCCAAAGTTAATCTCATCAAAACAAAGCCACGAGATCGGCTCATAACAGATCCTCTGGATGGGCTCGTGCACACCCTCAGACTTTGAATATTTGATCGAAATTAGCATGCAAGTGTGACTTCAAAACAACATTAACACTGTTTATTTGGCTGTGAACAATGTTGGACTTTGATAGTCATTGGCTGCTAATATGATTTTGCTATTTAGAGTTTGCAAATAATACTTTTATGAAATTATATTATTAAGGGGAAAGTCCGAATGTGCGAATATAAAACCAACTTTACCTCTATATCATATTTGTACCGCAAAATGAATCCCTCAACATCTGGCAACACACGCAGGTTTTCAAGGACAGTGACTCCGAGGAGTTTGAACCTTCCCACTAAGGTACGCCTTCGTTCTTTTATTTATTTATTTATTTTTTTACTTATTGTGGTAATTTGCACGTTGTGTCAAAACTCTATTTGTCTAGATAATAGCTGTATACTCTTCGTTTGACTCTTGTACGAAAATTTTCTTCCAAATACGATAATTTTGAGGTTCTGGTACGATACTTTCACATTTCCAATCTGGCAACACTGAAGCAGGGCTTGAATTAAACAAAACCAAGGCTAATAAAACTAAGTGTTGGTCAGAATGTCTTCTAGTGGTTCACGGTGACATTTTGATGTTCTATCCCAGCTCTTTTTTTTTTTTTTTTTTTTTTTACAATGCTTTAAAAGGTTGTAGTATGTGATTTCAAGAATCTAAAAGCATTCACAAGTGGTATATCTTTTAAGGGAGTGAAATTCTGAACCATCGCCTTGAAACGGCGGCAGACTCCCACAATCCATCAAGACATTCAAAATGCTGAGAAAAATGTCAGATTTTGACATTCAAAAGCAAAAATCTCTGAGCAATCTTAATGTCATGTGTAAAGACTGTGAGATGGATTCCCTTTCAGAGGAATAATCATAATAAAAAAAAAACACACACACAGAGACTAGAATATCAGGTGTTGTATTTATTTATTTATATTAAATTAAAAATATAGATTCAGGTAACAAAACTGTGAAACAGTATTTAAATGCTCTAGCTTCAGGGAATGGGAAAGCTGTGGTGGAGCAATTTACTTGTGACCAGCGCAGAAGATGGGCATCTCAGCTCTCCCTATAGGCCTGGATCAAATATGACAAGACTTGACTTTAGTTTTGACGAGCCGTCACTCAATAGCAACGTGGCCAAACGAACACTCCAGGCAATTAGTCCACTTGACAGCGTGAATAATACACACTGACTTCGGAATCTCACCATGGCGGATGTATTTGAGATGTCTGAGCTCAGGGACTCTGGGTGGTTTTTCACCTCGCAGCCCTCGGCTAAGCCTGAGCTCACGGTTCGCTTGGCTGCAGATGCGAAAGGAGATTGTGCATGAATATGAATTACATACTGAGAAAGAACTAGACGCTATACCGATGTGACCAGGACTAAAGCCTAAGTGGAGTTCAGAGAGATACAAATGCTATCGTCACACAGCCGCAGATTCCCCACGCTGGATTTCTGTACAAAAAGAGAGAATCATGGGGGTGATAGGAAGGCTATACCTGACGAAAGAAAACATCTTTTACCTCTTGAGCATGAGGTTAAACAATATACACACGTACAAAAAATAAAATAAAATAAAATGTTGGGCTACATACGGTCACGAAAAAACACACCAAAGTACTAAAGGAACCTGCAAGATCTACAAAATCAAATATGTGCTGTTCAAATTACAGATATATACAGCCATCAAATAAGAATAACCGATCACACACAATAGAAGTGAACGAAACGTAATGAGAAAAACAAAAGGTCAGTCCAAAAAAAACAAAAACAAAGAAAAGAGCATACGTTTCCCAGCTATTTACAAATACATCTGGCCAATTTGACTGTCTATAAAAATACTATTCACATTTTCTCATTGACGTACAGTAGTAAAATCAAGAGGAACAACCATTCCAAATGTCACTGTTGCAGGAAGATGTTTTTCTTCCCATTTATTTGTGATATAAAATGACTTGTTTTTATTTTTTAAATCTGTGCTTAGTCTACCAATGCTTTCCGACTACCTTGTCACATGCAAAAATCGGATCCAGTGAGCATATCAAAGGAAAATACAATGAAGAGAAGGGGCCAAATAAACGTGCTCATTTCCATCTATGATGTGCAAATACATGGTTAGATCAGATACTTAATAACACTGCTAATTCATTTAATCGCTGGCGTCAAACAATAAGTGTTAACACACCATAAACACCCTAACAGTAATGTGATTATAACTGCATTTCATAAAGCTTATTGCCTCTCTATACTGTGAATGTACGACAGCAGGGTCAGTATAAAAACCTTGTCGAGTTGTAGGGTCTATTTAAAGATGAAGGGGATTGTATGGGCTTAAATCATGTATATATTACAACTAGTTGAAAAAATGAGACCGGAAATGATCAAAGGGTGAATTCACTAAACACTTGCACCACTTTTGCATGCAAATTTCTGAATTCTTACCAATCAACCACATTCCAGTTCATAAATGTAAAAGAGTTCAGCACAGAAACTGAATGAATGCGTTGTTATTGTTGTGTGTGCTTGTTTTTTAATGTTACTGAGAGTTTTCGTTCTCGTTGGGGTTATTCGAAGAATGTTCAACATTGGAAGGAGAAAAAAAAAACAGCACTTATTACTGTTATTTAGGCTGGAAATCCAATCACAGTGACGTGAAGAAAGGGAAGACCAACTACTAACACTATGGATAGCCAGCCTGGTGAAAGAGATGGTCTCTCTTTTTCATTTGCATTTCATTCATTTTCCTTCGGCTTAGTCCCTTATTTATCAGGGGTTTTGCCACAGCGGAATGAACCGCCAACTATTCCGGCATATGTTTTATGCAGCAGATGCCCTTCATGCTGCAACCCAGTACTGGGAAACGTAAATCTATTTAAGCCGTAAGTTTTATTTTACAGTTGTATACATAATGTTACAAGGTTAGTGTTTTAAATGTCAAACTTTGAATAAATAAAGTATAGAAGTATATATTTAGGTTGATGAAAATACTTTTAGACCATCTAAGACAAACACAAATATTTTAGAAATCTGTTAAAACTTGTTTAAAATCAAAAACTGTTGCTTTTTGTAATTTATTAGGGAAATAACAAACTGGGGTGCATTTCCGAAAACCATCGTTAGCCAACTAATGTTGCAAGTTTCCCAAATCCGTCGTTCCAACGAACATTCGGACACTGCATCACAAACTTCAACGTTTCCAACTACACCTCTAGAGCTGTAGTTAGAAGCAGAGTTCCTGGTTGTGTGCTATTCCCAGTTAGCCCCCCCATACCTTATTCCTTTCGAACCGTCAGACATTTAAACTTGGAATGTTTTACAAAAAAAAAACAAAAAAAAAACATTATAGTCATCTTTCTTAGATGTAATTTGCTTTCAAAGTATTTTTACAGTTCAGTTTTTAGCGATATTATCTTAATATTGACAATTGTGTTCCCTTCGTAGTGCACTTTGAAAACATTTATGCCATTTTGAACGCAGCCGTGGCTCCTGATGAAAGCTATAGGTGACCTATTATTTAAAAGCGAAATTTATGTCTCCAAAGATTGTGAAAACAAAAATTTATAGCATACTGTATGTTAATGCTTGGCGACGCAGTGGGCGCAGTAGGTAGTGCTGTCGCTTCACAGCAAGAAGGTCGCTGGTTCGGGCCTCGGCTGGGTCAGTTGGCGTTTCTGTGTGGAGTTTGCATGTTCTCCCTGTGTTCGCGTGGGTTTCCTCCGGGTGCTCTGGTTTCCCCCACAGTCCAAAGACATGCGGTACAGGTGAATTAGGTAGGCTAAATTGTCTGTAGTGTATGAGTGTGAATGAGTGTGTGTGTGTGTGTGTTTGGAAAATTTCCAGAGATGGGTTGCGGCTGGAAGGGCATCCGCTGAGTAAAAACGTGCTGGATAAGTTGGTGGTTCATTCCGCTGTGGTGACCCCGGATTAATAAAGGGAGTAAGCCGAAAAGAAAATGAATGAATGTTAATGCTTTTAATTTATAGTAGGTTATTTATAAAGAAATGTATCTGCATATGACATGGGCCTGTTGCTTAGATTCCTGCAGTGGTTTGAATGTCAAATAAAAAAATAATAATAATAAATAAAAAAAAAAATTAAAAAACAATATCCTACTTAATAATAATAATAATAATACCTCCAAAAATATATATATATTTTTTTCACTAAATAAGTTGTTACTCCACCCCTTTTAGAGCGTCATTATGGACATTTTACGTTATAACTAAGGTGGTTCAAACTATGGATCTGCAACAAAGAAACTATGGTTTTGGAAAACACTCGTCACTGCATCGTACTATGATATTTCAGTCGCGAGTTATGTCGTTGTTCGTGAAACGCACCCCAGAAGTTGGAAAACGCATTTCCTCAGATGTCAGAATTTGTCCATCTGAACAATATATGAATGAGACATAATACTAATAATAATATTAATAACAATGAGCTGTTTCAACATTTTCCCAGCCTCTCAATAAAAAAGACATCTGAAAATTCATGGATAATTATATTTTTGTATATTATATGCTGCTTTTGGTGCTTGAAACATTTTTATTGGCCATTTTGAATTTCAATAATAGGTCAAATGTTAGGAACACACTAAAATTTACTTTAAAATTTTTTTTTTCTATAATTAACATGATTAAAATAAAAGATGGCTTTTAACATTGCTCACGTCTCAGGTTTTCTTGCACAGCTCGCTGTTGGAAAACCCAGACTGTGATAGTTGTGAAGCTGATTGGTCTTAAAATCTTCTTTAAATAGTTATTTTCACAATTTATAACGGCACAGCAGTCAATATAGAGAGCTAAGAGACAAACAACTAACAAATTCTGGATTTGGCATTGGGGCGGTGTTCAAATCACCAAAACCTCTCCAGTCTACAGGCCTGATCAAACACTGCATCCCAATGAACAAAGCTCTCAAGGTCCAACAGCTATGCTTTTTTAAATGAGCACAGACAAAACACAAAGATAGACTTGAAAAATTCAAATGCTGATTGTATGACAAACTGAAGTGTCTGAACTGGAGTGCTGGACTTTAAACTTTCCTTCATTTTACAAAAGCAAGATCTGTAAGATCTGGATGTAAACATTGAATTTAGCACATTTTGTGGCCACATATTGTTACCTTATCTTCATAATTGTTTTGATGAATCAGCCTTGTGTGCAAATAAACAACACTATCAGCAGCTGCAATTCACTCTTAGTGAACTCACCCCTCAGACTTTTAATGCAACGTAAAAAAAAAAAAAAAAGCCTTCAGCAGTATCTCACCACTCTTCACATAATCTCCAAGCCCCTTCAGGAATATTTACACAAGTTCATGTCAAGACGTCTGTCTCGTGTTCTTCTAGGTTCTGCTAAAAGTGAGTCAGCAGTGAACAATGTGCAGCGAGACAGAATGTTTGTGCTCCATTCAAACCCCATTTCCCAGAGTTCCTACAACATGAAAATGTTTCCAAAGTCCCATTTGCTAACAGTCTCTGATGGCGAACGCCTTCGCAAATCATCTTCCTTTTATTTGAGGATCCTTTCCCCTGCATTTTAGTCAAGTTGTTCCTCACTTTACTAGATCTTTACCCACCCTGTATTCACAGCAGCTGCTACATATCTGGATATTCAGACACCCTGATTTACGATGATGTAATCAGTAGCATATGCACATATATGTCTTTTATTTTGATTCAGAGAATGATTATTCATCCCACAATAGTTCATCGAAAGCTTCGACCCTCTTGATAAGAGTATACACGAGGGTTTTCATGAAGGTTGCACTTCTTTGGGCTTTCATAACCTCAACTAAAAGCTATTTAAAAAGCTTTTCTCCTCGTTGGGTTTGTCATAAATACAAAAATGAGTGAATATAAATGAATAAAAATATAATTTGGCCATTTTTCAATACACTTTACTTACTTTAGAACTTCTTTCCAAACACTATAGGAGCTAAAACAAAGCATCAGCTTCATTCTATAAAGGCGTCTACTATTATTGTTATAGGTAATATTTTACTGCATTGCACCTAAAATGCTGCCCTAATTGCTTTCTTTTTAAAGTTAGAGATAAATACTTCAATTAGTAAACATCTGTGTTTGGCAAAATTGCTGCGCTTCACTAACATTCCCTGATTTTGTTTCCAATAGAGAGCCAAAAATGTCATCTGACTAATCTGTTATCACATGGGAACAGCAGTACCCTCAATGAAAAGAGCTGCGCTCAATCTTTGTTACGTTCGTTAATTAAAGTGCTCCACGTAATCGTAAACCTTCATATTCATAAGCACAAAATAAACAAAAAAAAGTCACACAAAGAAAAAAAAATGTGGGTGGGTGATGTTTGCAATGGTCATGTGAGCTATAATAAATGAGAATTCAATCAGTGCCGTTGGTGCGGCTGTGCCAGGCTGTTAAGTGCCATAAAACAATTTAACATTTCCAAACCAGCAACACAACATTATTATTATTAATATTATTAATGTTCTCTCACCAGAAAAGCATAGTGACTGGCAGTGTTCAAAACTATACACAAATCTGGCCTTAGAAAGCGGGATGTTGTGGTAAGATGTAGCAAAAGATGGTTTCCACCATTTGAGGAATATTCTGCATTATTATCCTAAACTCGTATCTTCATGAGATGCTTCTTACAGAAAAGTCATTAAGGGAGACGGCTCAAATTGAGATGACAGATTTGAGTTTCATCTCTGACCTCAGGGCAAATATTCCAGTCATTTGTTCCTCACGATATTGTTTGATGGTACCACCGTCATCTTGACGTCCAAATATCCCCCACTGTCGCAGTTTGAACCCAGCTAGAAAAAGCTGCAAACACAAACATCTCCAATCGCACGTGTATAAAGTTTATATTATAACAGTTTTCCGGCCATATTTCAGAAGATGATCCAGACGTTGTGTGCTGTTGAGTCTTTCGTGCAAACCTGGGCCTCAGTAGCTGTGTAAATATCCATTCTCTGCCATACATCCACCTGCGCTTTCAGTCGCTAGTATTGATTTTAGCTTCTAAAGTTCAAGGTAGACCCGATCTGGGTTTTTCGTTCCACACATTAAATGACAAACTAAGGAAGGCTACCTTAAGGTGACAACTCCACGAGCGTATGGATCAATGCTGGCTGGATCGACAATAAAAATGTTATTACAGTAGACTGTTGCAGATCAGCTTTTATGAAGTTATTGATTTTTTTTTTTTTTTTTGTGGCGAGCTGTACCGTCTTGTTCATATGCGAGCTGATATTGTTCTTATCATGGAGTGTTTCTCTTCATCACGTGTTGGTATACAATAGAGCAGTCGGGAAGTGTCTTACAAAACAAAATGAGGAAAGAGCGGCTCAATAGAAGTAATACAGGTCGTTTTGTTTGAGCAAATAAAAACAAATGAATGGAGATGCACTCTTTTTGAAGATCTGCCATCCGTGAAGGTCCCAGTTGACGTCACATTATAATGAACACGATTTGTTGTATATAATAGCATACAGACAGGTCTGTCAATTAGTAGTGACCCTTTAGGCTCTCTTGTCTGTCTTGGCCCATAATTATATTTCCAGTATGAAGGCTTTGCATCAGCCTCATGAAGTGCTAAGTAAACTACGCTAACCAAAGTCATACATTACAACAGATCATATCATAGCTTCAAAAATCAAATAACCAAAACAAGATCAATGGAATTGCACAAAAATTGTTCCTCGGTCAGTACTTGCTTTCAATGAGATGACCATCTACCTTATGTTGGGAAGAGTTTCATTTTTTTTTCCAAAAGTTGGGAGGACAAAGGTCTTAATGTTGAGAAGAGACAAGCAGGAAGAGGAGATTTGACTGACGTGGCCATCTGTGACCGTTGCCTCTGGAGGAGAAGCTCACTCAAGCGGATCAGTTCCAGGTCGTAGGAGGTTGGGTGTTAAATCCAGTTTAAAGATCGGGATGCTGGTGTGAGAGCCAGAGTGGCTCTCTCTTTACCTCCATCTTTCCTTCGTTGTCTTGGCCTTTGTTGCTACACAACAGTGTTCCTCTGGCGGTACGGAGGCGGTGGCAACACAGTGCCCGGTTTTAGCGCATAATCAGACAGATACTCCTGGTTCTCGGCTACCGCAGGTCGGATCCGACCGTTTTGCCGGTAGAAGAAGCGTGTGCTGCAGTCCTGCAGATACTCCGGGTTGTGAAGAGTAGCCTTAGGGGGAAGACTGTGCTGCCAGTACTCAGGACTGTCAAATGTCTTTTTGGCCTTTAAGTCGGCCTTGATGGTCCCGGTGTGAGCAGGATGGAGAGTGTGCGTCGGGTGGAGAACGTGTCCGGGATGAGCGGAGTGAAGAGTGTGGCCTGAGAGGGTGGAGATGCTTGGTTTGCCTTGGTAGAGAGGCTGCGTTGTGATGTGGGCACTGGACGCTGCTGGCTGCATGGTTTGGGAAAGGGTCTGGCTGTTGGAAGTGATGGTATTCGCTGCTGCTACTGTTGCTGCCGCTGTGTGCACCACAGGGACTCCGTTCTTCCTCAAAGCATCATGACTCTTTTCACCAGTGTTATGAAAGGTGTTGAGGTACAGCGGGTCGTTGACGTACTCATCCTCCAACTTGGGCTGCCCGTTGGAGGTGCTGTGGTAGCCTCGCTCCAAAGTGTGGACCTCTCCATTTCTGCGATGGGTGACGAAGGGGTTTTCCTCAACAGGATTGAGAAAATCTGTTATAGAAAAGAAAGAGCAGGGAGATAAGAAGAGGTGAGCAGACTGAGAACATTGTGCTCTAAGGTAATGCTGACTATCATTGATCTTAGTTTTTCCTCAGTATATAACTCTCTAAAGTACTAACGATTGTTAATTCAAGTTCTGTCTGTGAAGATAATTGATGAAGTACAGGTGAAAGGATTAGTTCACTCAAAAGTGAAAATTCATTCATTCATTCATTTTCTTTTCGGCTTAGTCCCTTTATTAATCAGGGGTTGCCAACATATCCAGCACGTTTTTACACAGCGGATGCCCTTCCAGCCACAACCTATCTCTGGGAAACCAAAAGTGAAAATGTACCCACTATTTACTCAGCCTCAAGTGGATCCAAACATTTTTGAGTTTCCTTATTCTGCTGAACACTAAACAAGATATTTTGAAGAAAGCTGAAAGTCGGTAACAGTCGAGTTTTTATAGTAGGAAAAACAAATGCTATGGAAGTCAATGGTTATAGGTTTCCAGCTTTCTCGTAAATATCTCATTTTGTGTTTGCCAGAAGAAAGTCAAACATGTTTGGAACAAGTAAAGAGTGAGTAAATCATGACAGAATTTACATTTTTGGTTAAACTATCCCTTTAAGCCTCCATACTCCTACAGTATATACTATATAGACCATTAGGTCACACTTTATTTTGATAGTTTGTTAGTTGAATTTAAAGTACATTGCATCTACATGCCAACTAATTCTTATTACATTATAAGTAGACTGTTAGGTTGGGGTTAGGGTTAGAGTTGGTGTAAGTTGACATGTACATGCAAAGTTTCTTATAGTCAGTTAAATGTCTGTTTAGCAGCAATATCAACAGATATTAAGCAGACAGTCTACTAATACTCAAATGGACCATCAAAATAAAGTGTTACCGACCATTTCATGTCATTGGCCCATAAAAATTTCCTGCTTGTTGTTCAACTATTTTACACTCTCAGAAATAAAGGTATGTGAGCTGTCACTGGGGTGGTACATTTTCAAAAGGTACAGATTTGTACCTAAATGGTCCATATTAATACCTCAAGGGTACATATTGGTAATTAAAAAGTACAAAGGTGTTCCTCTTAAAATTTTCATGTACTAATATATACGTTTGAGGTACCAATAGGGACCCTTTTAGTACAAATGTGTACCTTTTGAAAAGGTACCACCCCAGTGACAGCTCTTGTACCTTTATTTCTGAGAGTGTAGTAACTGTAACAAGAGGCAATTCAATCATATCTCAACGTTAAAACAGCTGTCATAATGTTATTTATCAATATGTGGACCTTTCAGGATTGTCGGGAGCTATGGACAAATTAAAAATGTAAAACAGGAAATACATTAGGCCCATTGTTATTGTTTACATTCCTCAAAATAGTCTATATAAGCCTATATTAATTGTTTAATGCAATTGCTAGGGTCAATGTACAGTGCAAGCTAACACCAATAATTTGAGCTTTAGATTAAAGAATTCATTATTATTTAAAGCACAAATTTGCTTGTGAGCCTGTGCAAAACTTAATGCAAATTAGCCAAGATTAGCCAAGTCTTTTCATACAAACCTAAAACCTTAGTTAAGACAAGACACTGTAAAATGGTAATCATATTATTTGACTAATAGATGTCATTCTGAATAATCACCTCCGTTGATTAATGAGTACATAAAGACAATCATTTTGTCTTACAAGTTTTCTGAAATGTTGTTTAAATATGCAAATGAGAAATTATCTAATTACGTTCAGACTAATTAGCATATTTTCCACAGCAGAAATATATTTTTTCAGTGGATACATTTTTTAATCAATCCATATATCATAGCATGTTGTCTATAGCCTAACAAATTGTATTCATGTTTGTAGGTAGATAATGTTTTATGAATCTGACTGATATATTAACAAACCTTACAGTAAAAAAAAAAACCTAAAAACTTAAGAATATAGGTATGGATATAACTGAAAAAAGTTTGTGAATCAAAATGAAGACAAGATTTCTGCCTCAGTGCATGAGAAAAGAGAAACCTTTAAGAGTAACATTTTAAAGCGCCTGAAAAATGTTTACACTTGCTTTAGAGGTAAATAACCTCAGTTTGGTGGGCTGTAGCTACAGTAAACACTGTGAAGATATACAGTGATTATTCGTTTAGCGTGGTTCATGCAGTTAAACTAATAGGCTTTCCTCCCAGTTCTTACAATAGATTAAGTTACATTGGACAAAGAGTGTATTTTTTATGAAATGGTTTAGTAACAAAATCACAACTGGCTTGAAACTTTTCTCATTACAGTAAATATGCATGAACTGTGAACAATCACAGAAACTTTTATAAGCACTATAAAGGGGAAATTTGTAAGCATTTTAATTTAGTAATTAAATTAATATACACTACCTGACCAAAGTCTTGTCGCCTATCCAAGTTTTAGGAAGAACAAATAATAACTTAACTTTTAGTTGATCATTTGGTACCAGAAGTGGCTTATATCAAAGGCAAAGGTCTCTAGATTACGCTTGTTTTACCAAAATAAAATATGGTCATGCCTTAATTTTTAATTATTTAATTAGGACAGTAAGGTCTGACTTTGCTTAAAAGTCTTGTCACTTAACAGAAATAAAGTAGCGTATAGAATATAAAGTCATGGTGGAGTGGAAAAAGAATGAATATTGTGTATGACTCCCATGAGCTTGGAGGACTGCATCCATACATCTCTGCAATGACTCAAATAACTTATTAATAAAGTCATCGAGAATGACAAAGAAAGCGTTCTTGCAGGACTTCCAGAGTTCATCAAGATGCTTTAGATTCATCTTCATTGCCTCCTCCTTCATCTTACCCCAGACATGCTCAATAATAATGTTCTTGTCTGGTGATTGGGCTGGCCAATCCTGGAGCACCTTGACTTTCTTTGCTTTCAGGAACTTTGATGCGGAGGCTGAAGTATGATGAGTGCTATCCTGCTGAAGAATTTGCCCTCTCCTGTCGCTTGTAATGTAATCACCAGCACAAATGCCTTGATACCTCAGGCTGTTGATGTTGCTCACCACTCTGCAGATCTCTTACACGCCCCCATACTGAATGTTACCCCAAACCATGACTGTTCCTTCACCAAACTTGACTGATTTCTGTGAGAATCTTGAGTCCTTGCGGGTTCCAATAGCAATACCAGTATTTGTGATGACTGGGATGCAGTTCAACAGATGGTTCATCGGAAAAATCTACCTTCTGCCACTTTTCCAAATGATCAACTAGAAGTCAAGTTATTATTTGTTGCCCTTACAACTGGGATGTATAATATTTTAGATAATATTTTAATACAAATGTATATATAATCAATTCCTCAATTTACCATCAATTCATCAAAATGTTAATTCAGATTTGGGAGACCAAAAAGCAAAGTGATAGCATACATAGCCACGCTTTCTTTTTCTTTACAAAATATATTTTATAAGGCTTAAAGAGATCAAACAACAGATCAAACTAAATATTTACATCATTTTAAAAAATCATTTTTTAATGTATGACAGTCTTTGATAATATGCTAAACAAACTAATCTGAGAAATATCATTTAAAATATTTTGAGAAATGCTTCAGTTTTTTTTCATACAACTAAATAAATGATACAAAAAATTGGTTTGGATTGGAGCAAACTTAAAAGCAAATGTTTTCTGAAAACATGTTATTTTGTGTTCCACAAAGAAAATAAGTGCCACAGATATGGAACAACATTAAGATATGCCAAAGATGACAGCATATTCATTTTTGGTGAACTATGCCTTTAAAACAGTAATGTGTAAAACGAACACAGATGGACAAGCTGTTATTAAAACTGGTTTGATGTTGTATTTGTTCATCCAATATTATTAACCTTGTAAATATGCAGGGTTTACAAGCAAAAGCTCAAAACAAATCTGCACAGGATTAATCATAACCAAGCTTATAAAAGCACAAACAGCGTGAATCATTGAACAAAGACAACCCAGGGTTACTAACGGCACCAGATAAATAATTTCAAGTGTAAAAAAAAAAAAGCATAACAGATCTCTATGTGAGCTCTCTTAGATCAATGATTCCTGCTTGCTCCGTTTTTATTCTTCAACTACCTGAGGGCTTTTTGTCCTGCATGGCGCTCATGTATCCATCCTGGTCGGTCTCGGCTCTTGCTCCATGCTCACACAGTATCACCGTGGGATCTGCACTGTAGCGCTGGCCGCTGCTGTCGTCCCCAGTGCTCGCCCTGGGTGAAGCCTTCTTCCTGAGAGTGCCATTACAGCGGCTGTCTTCAAACGCCTCGGAGGAGCCCGAGGCCCCCTGTTGGCCCTTCGATTGCTTCTGAGCGGAGCAGCCTGGACTGACTGCAGACACAGCCACAACCCGCGGGATAGTGGCCATCATCTCCTCCATGCCAAAGCTGCCGTCCTGATAGGCGAACTGGTTCTGCAGAAACACAGGCAAGCCTTTTAGTATCTCCGGAGTGATCTATCCTTATTTGCTTTACAATTAAACACTTCAAGAGAGGCAAATATTTTATGCTAGCGAGGCTCCAAATATTAATACAGTTTATGAGATTTAATGAAAACTTGGCAACAGCGAATCAACAGATGAGGGTGTAGGAACACAACTCTCTTGGTGCAATTAGAAATCTCATCACAATTAAAATATTTGTTTTTTCTTGTTCCTAATCCTCAGACTCTTTCCTTTTGCCTGTCTTTGTGAACTTCTGAAGTAGTACGGTAGCAGGATTGCTGCTGAACTTTACATAGTTTTTTTTGGTAACACTTTATAATAATCAGAATCAGAATCAGTTTTACTGCCAAGTGTGCTTCACACACACAAGTAATTTGTTTTGGCAACAGAAGCTTCCAGTATACATAAAGTGACAAGTGACAACACAAAATTAAATACAGTATGAGAAAAGAAAAAGGCGATAAACATTAGACATTAAACAGAGATGCAGTAAGTAAAAAATATCTGAATGTTGAATTGTATGTACAGATTTGTTGCAAATATACAGGTTATAAGGTGCTGTGTACCAATGCGAATGGAGAAAGTATTGCATTGTATATTGTTATAAGGTGCTGTGTACAAGCGCGTATGAGAAAGTATTGCATGTTTATTGCCCAGTAGGGGAATATTTAACTGTTCATGAGGTAGATGGCCTGAGGAAAGAAACTTTTCCTGTGTCTGGCTGTTTTTGTGCTCGGTGCTCTGTAGCGCCGACCAGACGGTAACAGTTCGAACAGGTAATGTGCTGGGTGCGAGGCGTCCAAAGTGATTTTGCGAGCCCTTTTACTCACTCTGGAAGAGTACAGTTCTTGAAGCGTAGTAAGGGTAGTGCCAGTGATTAATGGTCCATTCGTTAATTTTAATTCATGCATCTACCAACATTAAGTATGAGTAATCATGTAAAGCATTTATTAATCATAGTTCAACATTAACTGACGCATTATTCAAATCCAAAGTTGTGCTTGTTAACATTAGTAAATGCAAAGTGAGTTAACATGAACTAAATTGAAATAACATTAACTAACGGTTAAGTACAAATTATTATATATGTATTACTAATTGTTTGTTCATGTTAGTAAATACATTTACTAACTTTCCAATTTACTTTAATGTTACCATACACATTATACCAGTCATTCATTCACTCATTTTCCTTCGGCTTAGTGCCTTTATTCATCAGGGGTCACCACAGCGGTATAAACTGCCAACTTATCCAGCATATGTTTTCATTTACATTGCGGATGCCCTTTCAGCTGCAACCCAGTACTGAAAAAACACCCATCCACTCTCACATCTCACATTCACACTGCGGCAAATTTAGTTTACCCAATTCACCTACACCCCATGTCTTTGGACTGTGGGGGAAACCGGAGCACCCGGAGGAAACCCACACCAACATGCAAACTCCACACAGAAATGCCAACCGACCAAGCCGGGACTTGAACCAGTGACCTTCTTGCTGTGAGGCAACAGTGCTAACCACTAAGCTACCGTGACGCCAAATGTATCCAATCAGAAGTCAGTCATATAAGCATTGATTTAATGCAATTATTTGTACAGATTTGAATTCATGATTATTGCACAATGTGAAACAGACTGATGATAATAATCAAATGATTTTTGTAAACCATTTAATTCCTTGGCATAATAAAAAAGAGACAAGCCCTGTTTGGATATCTGTTGCTTCGTACAATGCAGATGGTGTCAAAGCAACTTTACAGACAGAGCATCCCTTTCAACATTGGGATGGATGTGAAAATAAGGGATATGCCCGACCCCCCCAAAAAATCCCCCAATTAATATTATATTAAATATCATATTAAAAAAACTAAATAATTTCACGTGGAGCTGTTTCATTGTACATTATCAGTTAAACTGTCAGTAATATATTTTATTATGATTATTATTATTATTATTATTATTATTATTATTATTATTATTATTATTATTATTATTATTATTATTATTTACAAAGGATAGAATGAATAGTATACATTAGAAAAACAGTTTTAACAATTAAAATTAATATCTATTATAAAGAAATAGAATCAAGGTATCAATAATAATAATCTCATTAATCTTTTCTTCACTGTATAACTTGAACATTCTGATTAAAGAGCAACACATAAATCTCTCATTTAAATTTTTCATTTGATTACATTAAATAACAGAGGTGCCACTTTAAAAATGCATACATCTAACATTATAATGAAACATTCGATTGCTTTCCTAACTTTTTATGCTCATTTAAGACAAAATTAATTGTGTTTGAAAAAAAACCCACCAAAATCGACCTCTTTAGATGTTATTATTATTATTAATTATGTACATGTCTGTTCAAAGCATTAAAACACCCAAGCACCCAAAACCCAGACTTTCCCTCTGCTTCAAAACGCGTGTACAGAATCTGTTAGGGAAACAGCATATAGGCTATATGCACACAGACTTTTAATTTTCAGCCAAGCAACACAAGGGCTTTCTGGTGAACTGTCTTTCCATTATAAAATTGTCAGGTTTAAAATCTGATTTCTTTCAAAATCAGCGATCTTCACTGCCTGTTAGATATACAATATGAAGTGGGTCTCAGATCGGACAAGAAGCACTGCATTAAATTCCATTTTCCTCCGCCATGTCTTTAAAATATGAGGGTTTATTTTACCCCAGTATTTTCAATGGAATTTCTGCGCAAGCCTGTTGCTACTGACGATGCTAGTGGTTACAATGATCTTTCTTCTTGTTTTACACTTGAACAACTAAATGAATGCTTAAGTCTATTTAACTTAATGTATTGTAATTACATTACAACATCCATGCTGTAAAAACTTGAAAATAGTCACATTAAGCTTTCACCGGAAGTTTATTGTTGGCTATAAAACTCTAGCTGTGCAAAGAGCTCATTTATCACTATGCAGCGCATCAGCTGACAGTCATGCACTGCTACATGACTGTTTTGAGGATTGCATAGGAGGTTCAACGATGCCTGTAATGAAAAGGAAGGGAATTCCTCCGTTTTTATAATTATTTCAAAGTGTTTTCATGCCTAAAAAAATTGAAAGCACAGAACAGATTCACATTTAAGAGCAAGGGTGTCCCCTGGTGGTTTGGTGGTATGCGCTGCATATAGGCAGAAGTGGCTCGTTATTGCCACCCTTCATAGAAAGATTGAAAATACGGGAGAAAAACTGGAAAATACCTTTATGAGAGGATAGCGGGATAGAATTGTAAAACACGGCAGAATCCAGGGAAAAACAAGAGGCTTGATGGGTATGAGACAGAGATAAAAAAGATAGCCAGGTACACATTTATATCAAAGCAAAATTAATTATGAGGCAGTTCCACAAAAATGCTGTTTTTTTTCACTTTGGGACAGTTGACAACTGTAGGGCAGCTCTGCCTAAAACAGGCACTACAAGCCATTATCAGTAATAACTTTTAGCACCACTCTTATGTGATTGCTGTGATTTCAATACAAAGTTCTGTCCTGAAACTCCATTTAGCACGCAGGCTGATAAGCCCTATCCAATCTGCTTCCAACTACATAATCCAGATGATTGGTTGTTATCTTCTCAGCAGCCAATAAGCTTGCTCCTTAACATTTAGATACCTTAGTGTTGCTTTTGTTAGCGATCTGTAGTGCCTTTTCGGATACCCTCCTCCCCCTGTATAGATCTACTGTACTACAGTGGATTCAAGTACGGTATGCTTGCAGGAGCAGTGTGTTATTTTCTCAGACAGCATCAGTCTGTGAATATACTGGCAGTAGCAAGTCTCGGTACTTGCTCTGCACTAACAATCAAAGCAGCAGCAGCAGCAACAGCAGCAGCTTCTCTATGCCGCCAAGACCAAAAACATAAACATTGCCATATACATATTAGTTACTGTACTAAATCTCTTAGACAGATGCCATGGCAGAAAGGCAGTAAGTTAGCCTGTGTTCTGTCTGCTCAGAGCCTGATTTTAGTGTCTGTTTCCTCACTTTCCTTTACCACTGACATTTTTTGACATCACCTCTGCCTCTCCAGTAAGCACAAAACCCCGTCTCATTTCTTTTTCTCTTTTTTTCTCCATCCTGGAGCTCATTGCTGTGATGGAAGGTGCAGCCGGACAGATTATTAGGTTATAGAAGAGGAGAGAGGTGTGGGCAGTATCCTAAAAATGCCATGTCACTGAAAAGATTTTATGTCACAGTAACTGTAGAAACCATAACTGTATCACAGCAGTTTTTTCTTTCTTTCCAGAATTTAAGTGAAGTAGTTTACACACTTACTTTATTAAAGTTTCTTGAACATGACATTGAGTTCACTCTACTCAAATGGCCTCTACAGTCATGAGATCTCAATCTAATAGCACATTTGGAATGTGGTGGAGATGGAGATTCACATCATATGCGCAACAAATCTGCAACTGTGCAATGCTCTCATGTCAATACAGAAAAAAAACCTAAGAATAATTCATGCCATGATATTTTGGGGCAGTTCTAAAGGTAAGATGGCTATCTTTCGATAATCTGATGAATGAAACGCTTTATAAATTACATTTACTTGTATATATTTCCAATTTTCATTTTCAATAATTACTTCAATTTAAAATAAGCACATTTCATTACAATTCAATTCAATTTTCAATTCATCTTTATTTCTATAGCGCTTTTACAATGTAGATTGTGGCAAAGCAGCTTAACATAGAAGATTATAGTAGATTGAAACTATGTCAGTTCATTTTTCAGAGTTTAAGTTCAGTTTAGTTCAGTTGAGTGTGGTTTAATTTTCCCTGCTTAGTGATAATTACACACATACACTCACCGGCCACTTTATTAGGTACACCTTACTAGTACCAGGTTGGACCCCCTTTTGCCTTCATAACTGCCTTAATCCTTCATGGCATAGATTCAACAAGGTACTGGAAATATTCGTCAGAGATTTTGGTCCATATTGACATGATAGCATCATGCTGCAGATTTGCCGGCTGCACATCCATGATGTGAATCTCCTGTTCCACCACATCCTAAAGGTGCTCAATTGGATTGAGCTCTGGTGACTGTGGAGGCTATTTTAGTACAGTGAACTCATTGTCATGTTCAACAAACCAGTCTGAGATGATTCACGCTTTATGACATGATGCGTTACCCTGCTGGAAGTAGCCATCAGAAGATGGGTACTCTGTGGTGATCAAGTGATGGACATGGTCAGCAACAATACTCAGGTAGGCTGTGGCGTTGACACAATGCTCAATTGGTACGAATGGGCCCAAAGTGTACCAAGACAACATCCCTCACACCATTACACCACCACCACCAGCCTGAACCTTTCATACAAGGCAGGACGGATCCATGCTTTTATGTTGTTGATGCCAAATTCAGACCCTACCATCCGAATGTTGCAGCAGCAATCAATACTTATCAGACTAGGCAACGTTTATCCAATCTTATATTGTCCAATTTTGGTGAGCCTGTGTGAATTGTAGCCTCAGTTTCCAGTTCTTAGCTGACAGGAGTGGCGATCCAGTGTGGCTTAGCTTATCGGGTGTGGTCCTCTACTGCTGTAGCCCATCCACCTCAAGGTTTGATGTGTTGTGCATTCAGAGATGCTCTTCTGCATACCTCGGTTGTAACGAGTGGTTTTTTGAGTT
Organism: Danio kyathit; assembly: GCA_903798195.1. Classification (NCBI taxonomy): domain Eukaryota; kingdom Metazoa; phylum Chordata; class Actinopteri; order Cypriniformes; family Danionidae; genus Danio; species Danio kyathit. Next base: position 51,820 of record CAIGQS010000186.1, read on the forward strand.
ACTGTTGCCTTTTTATCAGCTCAAACCAGTCTGGCTATTCTTCTTTGACCTCTGGCATCAACAAGGCTATTTTCTCTTTTTCGGACCATTCTCTGTAAACCCTAGAGATGGTTGTGTGTGAAAATCCCAGTAGATCAGCAGTTTCTGAAACACCAGCCTGTCAGGCACCTACAATCATGTCACATTGAAAGTCACTTAAATCACCTTTCTTCCACATTCTGATGCTCGGTTTGAGCTGCAGCAGATCTTCTTGACCATATCTACATGCCTAAATGCACTGAGTTGCTGCCATGTGATTGGCTGATTAAAAGTTTGTTTTAATGAGCTGTTGGGCAGGTGTACCTAATATAGTGGCCAGTGAGTGTTTACAAACTCCACTTTTTTTTTTTTAATTTCAATTAGTTGTTAATGTTCATGCCAAACCTGAAAAATAATTTTTCCACCCAATAACACAGTTAAATTTCCAACTCAGGAACCAAGGCAGATCTGATACCCAAATGCGCCAAAGATTTGCTTTTTCCATTATGCTCAAACTTCAAAACCTTTTCAGTAGTGATGAATTTGAGTTAATTTTGCAATCCGCTGTTTGAGTTATTTGGCAGAGTTTTGTTTTCCCAAAGCTCAGTTTATACGGCAAACTGCAGGCGAAAGATTTCTGTAATGTTCCAAAGAGGCTCTGAAGGATTGATGTCCCTCATTGATATTCATACCACTCAGTCTCTTTTCACTCCCAGTTAGACGAAAACAAAACGCAAGTTAGAATGCAAAATGGCACACATGCTTAGCAAACACGGTCCAGGCGAAAAGAGGAAACATTTCATCACACCCACCCCTACCACACGCTCACACCCTCACTAAATCCATTCCAAGTCTCTGGCAAAGACTGATTGAACCCTAAGATTTTGTCTTTCTAAGTTACAGTTAAGAGCTGTTCGAGCTGCATCCCAATTGCTTGTTCTTTCCCACTGCCAGCGCACACACCAACAGTTAATAACATGCTCATGGCTGACTAACACAGAGCAAATACCCACTCTGGACTTCCTGTCTATGGGCAAATATCATCTTCGCTTTAGTGAGAACCCAGTTATTTACACTGGCATGCCTCTGTAATGAAAGCCCAGGCATGGAGCCCATTATAGGCACACATATTTGAGGGTGACTTAATTTTCCCCCTTACTCCACAGGGAAACCTTGATGCATATTACAAAAATGCCACTGCTTTGAAAATTTAGAAAGTAGAAAAAGCCAAGTTAGTGCCTGTACATAATAATATATATATATTTTCTGAATTTCAATACACTTTATCAACGGGGGGCATTTTTTGCACCATGAATGAGACTGTTGTCCTGTTTTGTTGTCATTGCATTTATTCACTCATTTTCTTTTCGGCTTAGTCCCTATATTAATTTGGGGTCGCCACAGCGGAATGAACCGCCAACTTATCCAGCATATGTTTTACGCAGCGGATGCCCTTCCAGCTGCAACGCATCACTGGGAAACACCCATACACTCTCATTCACACACACATACACTACGGACAATTTTTTAGCTCACCCAATTCACCTGTACCGCATGTCTTTGGACTTGTGGGGGAAACCGGAGCACCTGGAGGAAACCCACACAAACGTGGGGAGAACACGCAAACTACACACAGAAATGCCAACTGACCCAGCTGAGGCTTGAACCAATGACCTTCTTGCTGTGAGGCGACAGCACTACCTACTGCGCTACAGCGACGCCCGTCATTGCATTCATGATTACATATTTCTATAGCAGACAGGATTTATTCTGGAAATTTGTAGAAAAGGTAGGCCAGGTTTTCTGAGACAAAAAGTACAATATTTACCAATCACTACAGATTGGTGCACAAGTATAATAATTATTTAGACAGCTATTATCAGCATAACAATGGGATATATGCACACGGACTTTTAATTTCAGCCAGCAAGCCTCAGCACTTCTGGTGAACTGCCTTTTCATTATAAAATTGCCATGTTTAAGGTCTGATTTCTTAAAAAAAATCAGCAATCTTCACTGCCTGATAGATCAATATAAAATGGGTCTCAGATCGGACAAGAAGCACTGAATTAAATTCCATTTCCCCTCGCCATGTCTTTAAATTTGACAGTTTGTTTTACCCCAGTATTTTCAATGGAGTTTCCGCACTTACCTACTTATCTTGACGATGCTTGCCATTACACGGTCTTTCATCTCATTTTATGCTTGAACAACTAAATCTTTTTATCTGAATGCATTGTAATTACATTACAACATTGATGCTGTAAAAGCAACCTTGTGAAATTGATAATAGTCACATTCACATGAGGCTTCAGCGTCAACGCTTGACAGAGGGAGTGTCTGAAGTTGGGGCTGACGCGATCATCATAGCAATGAAATTAGTCAGCAATAGGCCACTGTCTGAGCTGGTGTATTTGCATACAGCGATCTGATTGGCTGACGCTTCCATCGGCGCATGAAAAGTTGAGCAAGTCCCAACTTCTGCAATGAGCAACGCCTCTGAAGTGGCGTCGACGGATCCACAATGCAGTTCGGCAACGCCTGACGTCACCCATTCAAAGTGAATGGGAAGCGTTGAAGCTGACGCCCCGTGTGAATGGGGCATTAAGCTTTCACTGGAAGTTTATCATTGGCTAAAAAACACTAGCTGTGCATATAGTTCATTAATATATATATATATATATATATATATATATATATATATATATATATATATATATATATATATATATATATATATATTATTTTATTTATTTATTTATTTTTTTTGGAAAAATGTAAAAGAAAAAAAAAAAAAAAAAAAAAAATCAGAAGAGGCCCTAAATGGGATCTATTCTGGAAATATGTAACATCTGTCAGTGTAGGAAAAATAGGCTGGGCTTTTATAAACAAATAAAGTCAAGCATCTTCCAAACCCTTATTTTGATAATTATTTGGTAACACTTGATTTTGATTGTCGATTTGAGTATTAGTAGACTGTCTGCTTAATATCTGCTGATACTGCTCCTTCAACAGACATTTAACTGACTATAAGAAACTTTGCAAGTACATGTCAACTTATACTAACCCTAACCCCAACATAACTCTCTACTTATGTTCTAATAAGAATTAGCTGGCATGTACATGCAATGTAACTTAAATTCAACAAACGGACCATCAAAATAAAATGTGACCAATTATTTCAAATACATCTATGAATCCCTGTGTTGAATCAGACTTTAAAGTCAGATTATCTGTATAATAATGGACATTTATAAATATTTTTTTAAGAAATTGTGGCCAAAATACAAAATAGAAATAATAAACAGACAAGACCTAAAAACTGAACTCTGAGGCATACACTTGCAATGGGATGCATAAAGCCCATTATAGGCACACATATTTGAGGCTGACTTAATTTCTCCCCCTCACTCCACATGTAAACCTTGATGTATATCACAAAAACACTGCTGCTTTGGAAATTTCTAAGTCAAATTAAGACCTGTAAATAAAAAAGACGGATTTCTGAATTTCACTACACTACAACAACAGCAGGGACATTATGTGTGCTATAAACGAGACTGGTTTGCAGTTTTGTTTTCATTGCAGTTAGGATTTCATATTTCTACAGCAGACAGGTTTCAGTCTGGGAATCCGTAGCATCTGCAGGAAAAGGGAGGCCATTTTATTTCTCTGAGATGCTTGCATGGGTAGCACTTAATTGCTTATGGGAGCATCCATCCACCCCAAGGTCAACGTCACTTAGGTGATAGACTTGTCTGTAAACTCAACTCAGCCTCAGACAAGCAATAAATAGAGATTCATAGAGTGAGAACTAAAAGTGCATTAAAATGTAAAAGGTATCCTAAAATATGTAAATATGTGCAAAATACTCAAAACTTGAAGGTGTGCATGCATGATGTATGTATCAGCGCATCAAGGACCTCTTGTCCTTTGCCTACTTAAGACATATTTCAGTTTTTTACAAGGCTCATCTGATATCCTTGTTTGGAATTGATTCTTCGCCAAACCTTTTATTCAAATAAAAATCTAGAGCATAAGGGGGGAGTTTTGCTACCTTTCATTCCATTGACTTCCATTTATTATGAATGCTAATTTGTGCAGAAGTTTTCCCATTTCGCTGTATTCTAAAATTTGGTGAACTCTGCCCTCTGAGGTCGTGTTATGTGAAAATGTGTTGAAACTGATAGGTCATGGTATGACCTCTGAGCTGAAATAAAAGAATGCATACATCTAAATGTGAAGGATTGCACCATTACAATGATTTGAAGTGACTTATATACAGGGTGCAAATTACAGGGGGGTTTGGAGGGGGATTCACACCCCTAATTAACGCTTCACCCCCCCTGAAGGACCCTAAAACAAGAATGAGGGGGGGTTGGCGGGGAGGGCTGTCAGCCGTTTAATAGCGAGGAATAGTTCACTCTGGTCTGTATTTTAAATAATAATGTTAACGATTATAATAAGAGATTAGATAATATAAATATACACTTGACCACCTCTATAATGGTTAATTCCAATGTGAATCCATAATCGCGCCAATCGGTCTATGCAAGGAAAAAATGTATTCAACAGTCTGAAACCGGCAGATCTAGAGCACCAATAGACATTGTAAGTGTTCACCAGACACTTTTAGGTAAATTGGTGTTGGTATCAACATATAGCCTAAAATACAGTAAAATTAGATGCATCGTTTGTGTAGTTTGACCTACAGTAACCTCTGAAATAACTAATCAGAGGATACTGTAGGTCAGACACTAAATATCCCTCAAAACACTGAGCACTTAAATACGTTTTTTTAATAAATTAGATGTAATTTAAATAAATGCATAAATGACTGAAGCTTGTATTACACAAACTACAGTAACATTACCGAAAAAGTTGACCCCCCTGATCATCAGTGTATAATTCGCACACTGCTTATATATGTTGTTATACGTTGAACTGTTACTGTAAAAAAGACACCGGAGAACGTGATGGCCTGTTACAACCATTGCAGCATCCATTGAATTTATGTGCACAAAAAGTGGTGTGAAAGCAGCTTCCCTTTTATTTATATTAATCTTATTAAGCATTAAGTATTAATTATATTAGTATTCAAATGAAGAACTTTTAAGTTCCTATTGCCCTAAAGCAATTGTAATCTAATGGTCTTGAAAGACTACTTAACAATGACAAATCCTAAAGTGTCTTTTGAGCCAAGTCAGTTAATTGAAAAGTCATACAAGTACAGCACATACAGTATATTTTTCATTGGGAGAATATAAAAAGTTCCTTATCATACATTTAGTTTCAGGCCCATAGCCATGGGGGGTTCGGATGGTTCGAAATACCCATCCCTCACTGACAAAGGTCTAGAATTTGTCCCATACATGAGCTCATTTGTCCTACTTTGACTGCTGTGCCATCAGCGTGGCTTTATAAGATCATGCGGAATCCTCTGTTGGCTATGGTGACTTATCAGCCAACTAATCAGTTTTGGTCAATGCATATAAATATTTTTTCATGAGGCCAACATCCAGCTGTGCAAGAAAACCTACAATCTGACATATGTGAAGTCTTCTTTCGCTACTGACCTACTGTATTGTTGTTAAAAACATTTTACAAGTAACCTCATTCATTCAATCATTTACCTTCGACTCCCTTATTTATCAGGGGTCGCCTCAGCAGAATGAACTGCCAACTATTCCAGCATATGTTTGACTCAGTGGATGCCCTCCCAGTACTGGGAAACACAATAAACAATCATTCACACATACACTCATATACTACGTGCAATAGTTTATTCAATTCACCTATAGCGCATGTCTTTGAACTGTGGAGGAGCACCCGGAGAAAACCCACACAAACACGAGGAGAACATGTAAACTCCACACAGAAATGCCCTTTACAAGTAACTTTTATTCTAAATCTTGGACCTCTTTCTTGAAACAAATGACCAATAAAAAGGAGTGAAGCACAAAAAATATTTATTTTAATACTAATTAGGCTATTGTGTCATCCATGAATATTATTATTATGTTTTTTTTTATTATTCGAATGGCCAAATTATGACTGAGGACAGTTGATTGTGCTGGCTAGTTTGTTATTGGCCTAAAAAAAAAAAAAATCACAAGAGACCACAGTTTTTAATTTAAAGTTTGAACAGATTCCTATTGTTTCTAACAATATAAAGTATAATTACAGTTTTTTTTAAGTAGATTTAGTGTACTTCTCACAACACTATTTACATTTGCACAACAGTTAATGCATTCCTCAAAACAATTAGTACAAACTGCAAAACCTAGTTGATAACCTGCAAAAGTGTGTCACTTGCTCAAAATGGATAGCTCATTCCTCAAAAGCAGGTATTCATGTCAATGAAAGTGTCAGTGTCATCAAGATGAAAAGTCCTGACACCATTGTTTATGAACAAGATTTTCATTATGTTCACAATGTTTTCATTATGACAGTTTAGGTCTGTAAATCATTCATGAAATTGTTCAATTTAGAAGACATTTTCAGGAAAAAAAAAAGATTTCCATTTTTATAAAATTTGCTTGACAGTTTTTGACAACAAGTTCAACATGTTTGTATGTAATGACTCAAGTAATGAAATAAGGACAGTTTTATATGGAAAAAAACATATAAACCTACAGTATGTATGTTGTAGGTTCAGTTCAAATATGTACTGCAATACTGTTTACAGTTGTGCACAGCTCTACCCAAAGGAAGTTTATGTTTGTTGTAAATAAGGGTGTATTTATTCTTTTGCACAATGCTGTGAATAAATTAGAATTGTAAAGAGCAAATGCAGTAAACATGTAAAACATACATATTCAGTGTCTTGTACCTAGATACCTCACTAAATGCAGTGATGTCTGACTTTACTGTAGTTTTCAAATAGCTGTGCAAATAGTATATAGTGCTGTCTTGAGCATTTTCAGGAAGTGTCACCAAAATCTGACTTTTCTGCATTGGGAAACATGTACAGAGTAAACTGTCATAATGAAAACATGACAAAGCCATTTGACAATCTTGTTCATAAACAATGGGGTCAGGACTTTTCATCTTGATGACACTGGCACTTTCATTGACCTCAATACTTGCTTATGAGGAATGAGCTATCCATTTTGAGCAAGTGTACTAATTGTTTTGAGAAATGCATTAACTGTTGTGCAAATGTAAATAGTGTTGTGAGAAATGCACCAAAGAGACTGAGAAAAACTGTAAATAGAAAATGAGTCAAATAACTTCAAATAGCTCCACTTTTTGAGAAAACAGAACCACCCGTTTCACCAGGCTGGCTACGGGCCTGAGTTTTACTGCTTAAATGTTTGAGTTTTGAATGAAATATGAAGTATGTTTATAACAACATACATTACAGGAATTTACTGTCATGTTTGATCAATTACAGTTTTTCTTGTTTGCTTTGACCTGGTTAAAAAAACTAGGATCCACTCTATTTTCATCATCACTATCCCGGCAGAGCAGAAGACATGTCCTGCAAATGTGTAAACCCATTCTCATTAGGTTGACACAGTTTCCCCACCATTTTGCAAAACAGTTAACACAAGTGTTATTCAAGGAGTCCAAACTTAATTGTTTTAGCTATGGTTACCAAACAGAAACCATCTATTCCGAACTTTCAAGATTGGTATGAAATCACTGAAGCACCTGTTTGACACTCCTTTACACAAATCTTCAATTAGCAATCAGTCTGCAAACCTTATAAAATAAGGTGGCCAGTCTGTGTTGTTCTTTGCCAGCATGGATGGAAGAGGTCAATAGCGGCTATGTCTTCTACTCTAATAGATGTGACTTTATTTAGTTTACGTGTGTTTTATCTAATATTTACAGTATTTTCTTGGAGTACACATCGCTGAGGATCTGACATGGACTGCCCACACAGATGCAGTGCTGAGGAAGGCACAACAACGCCTCTTCTTCCTCAGGCGTCTCAGGAGGTTTGGAATGAGCCCCCACATCCTCCGCTCGTTCTACACCTGCACTGTGGAGAGCATCCTCACTGGCTGCATCACCACCTGGTACGGAAACAGCACCAGCAGCAATCGCAAAGGTCTACATAGGATCGTGCGTACTGCTGGACGCGTAGTAGGAGGTGAGCTTCCCTCCCTCCAGGACATCTATACCAGGAGGTGCATGAGGAAAGCCAAGAGAATCATCAGCGACTCCAGCCACCCAAGCCATAGACTTTTCTCTCTGCTACCCTCAGGCAGACGGTTCCGCAGCATCCGGTCACGCACCAGCCGACTGAAGGAAAGTTTCTTCCCTCAGACTTTCAGGCTGATGAACACTTAACACACCCCACACAAACTCTTCCTTCACCCTCACTGCACACCATCAAGATGTAGCATGCACTGCACTTTAACAAATCTATACTTAAAACAATACTGCCTACGTATCGCTGTCGACATTGCCAATTTTACATTGTCTTGTTTTTTGTGAGTATGTTGTTGTATACTGCACTGTCTGTATCTTGCACTGTCTGTATTTTGCACTGTCTGTATTTTTGCACTGTCTGTATTTTTGCACTGTCTGTATTTTTGCACTGTCTGTATTTTGCACTGTCGTTGTATTTACACTGTCTGTATTTTTGCACTGTCTGTATTTTTGCACTGTCTGTATTTTTGCACTGTCTGTATTTTTGCACTGTCTGTATTTTGCACTGTCGTTGTATTTACACTGTCTGGATTTTGCACTGTCTGGAGCCAGCACCTAAGCTTTTCACTCATCATAGCACACGTGCTGCTGATGATGTGACAATAAAAGTGATTTGATTTTATTAATTTTGTCTGTTTTGTTTTTTAACAGTATTTCAGTTTTACGCCACAGTTTGAAAAAATGTCATGAGTTCAATATAAATTTAATTAAAGCATTTCTTATTCTGGATCTATTTCTTAGCAAAAAGGTAAATTTGACAGCCCAAATAGAAAGACAACAATTGCATGGTCAATAGGCTACAATGACAAGCAACGGTGCACTGATTCACACTCAGTTCTGTATTTTGTTGTCCATTGTGTGGTGATTAAAAGAGCTCATATACTTGTTTGCAAGTTGTGTTGTTTGAAGGTAAAATTTGCTTTTGTTGCATATTTTAAATGTTTTGACACGGTTAGAGCATTTTGCAAGCAAAATGTGTCATTTTGACCATGAGTGCCACTGTTTAGGCCTGTGTGTTAACTGTTTTGAAAATGTGGACTTTCAGTTGACGGCTGCATCAAAGCAATCAAGAAAAACTGTAAATCCATAAATTTTCAATAAATGAAAGTATTTAAAAGTAATTCACAATAAAAAAAGAAGAAGTGGGTAAACGTTTGAAGAGGTGATGCATAGAAAAAAACATATGAATAGCTAATTCAGGATATTTCAGGTCTGGTCAATCCAATTAAAGTTTTGCGAAACCAGTAAAGAAGTGTTGTAAAGACCAAGCATACCAATTGGCTCTTTATGTGGAAGATGGGACTTCTTCTACAAGAGCTGCCTCATTTGAGCATTTCAATTTCCCTCATTCATACTGAAACAAGTGTCCCATCTCCGCTACAAACTCAGTATCAGTCAGAGTCTGGTGTAAAAAATTACTGAAACTAAAGACATTGTATTGGAGTGTGTGATCTGGCACTGGCACTCACTCTGTTAGGATCCATGCGGGATCTAGTTGTGTATGCTAATGGAGGAATACTGAAGGCTTGTGGCACCAAATACTCCTCAGCATCCATCAGATCCTCCAGTTCCTCTTCATCTAGCAGGCTCTGGAAGAACTTACTGTCGTTGGGACTCGGCAGCTTCATACGGTCATCCCCCTGGCACAGAGAGCATTAGCATTATGCGCAATCATAAGACTTTTAGGAAACTTATATATTTTATTGTTTTACAGAACACCAGTCAACAACGTGCTAAATAGCACTGAGAGTCTTACCTGGATGACTAGGTAACGTTGTGGGTCTCTTGCCATCCGGCTGAACTCTGCTGCAAGCTCCTTAAATCTGGGTCTGCTGTCTGCATCTATCATCCAGCCTGGAGCGGCACACACAACACAACTTCAGTCAGTAAAGTGGAGCACGATGGATAAACAATGCAGGGAGCTTTCGGTTATTTAACAAATGGTTCTGAGTCCAACATTTACCAAACACTGCTGATTGGCGCACAAATGTAATTATTTTTTCCTCCATCCATGAATCCCCGTGTTGAATTAGGCTTTGAAGACAGGTATCCCCAGCATAACAATGGAGATTTAGAAATATTTATTTTGGAAAAAAAAAAGTTGGGTAAAAGACAATAAGAAATAATAAACGGAAGAAGGGGTGGCGCGGTGGCGCAGTGGGTGGCGCTGCCGCCTCACAGCAAGAAGGTCACTGGTTGGAGTCTCGACTGGGTCATTTTGCATTTCTGTGTGGAGTTTGCATGTTCTCCTCATGTTTGTGTGGGTTTCCTCTGGGTGCTCCGGTCTCCCCCACAAGTCCAAAGACATGTGATATAGGTGAATTGGGTAAGTTAAATTGTCCGTAGTGTATAATTGTGTATGAGTGTGAATGAGAATGTATGGGTGTTTCCCAGTGATGGGTTGCAGCTGGAAGGGCATCCACTGCGTAAAACATATGCTGGATAAGTTGGCAGTTCATTCCGCTGTGGCAACCCCTGATGAATAAAGGAACTAAGCCGAAAAGAAAATGAATACACGGAAGAGGACCTAATACTGAACACTGAAGCACTCCACTAATTAGAGGTTTGTGTTGCAAATCTGATTGTTAGTTCATTCAAGGTGGTTTATTCCACTGTGGCGACCCCTGATAAATAAGGGACTAAGCCAAAGAAAATGAATGAATGAATGAATGGATAGTTAATTTAAAAAAAGTGTATTAAAGCCCATACTGACTTGTCTTTAATGCAAAAGATTACCCATCTAAAATATTATAGTGCAAAATTCAAATAACACTTTTTTTTTGTACAGAATTATGAAATATGTCCAACAAACCTTAACCTTAATAAACAAACCTTTTGAATCAGGTGAAATTACTTTTCCCGTAGACTTGGGAAAAATAGCAAGTGCTGATAAGTGCTTTATTTTGCTTTCAAGTATACATTTTTTTTCTGTTTCAAGTAGGAATGCTACTGTACCTCCACAGCCATTTATGAGAACTATTTATTTATAGAAAGCTCACTGTTTACACTATAGTCTCTGGGACCATTTTTTTTAACAATTCAGAAAAAAGATGAATCACTATGACCAGCTAAAAATGTTGGTAAAGAGAAAAAGGTAGGAATGCTTTTATAAGTACAATATTAATGTACAGTATGTCACCATTGTTTGTTATTTTCTTTTTGCTGTTATTTTTCATGCATTCATTCATTTTCCTTCGGCTTAGTCCCTTTATTCACCAAGGGTCACCACAGCGAAACGAACCGCTAACTTATCCAGTATATGTTTTTCACAGCAGATGCCCTTCCAGCTGCAACCCAGTACTGGAAAATACCCATACACACTCATTCACACACATACACTACGGCCAATTTAGTTTATTCAATACACTTATAGTGCATGTCTTTGGACTATGGGAGAAACCAGAGCACCCAGAGGAAACCCACACAAACACAGGGAAAACATGCAAACTCCACACAGAAACCTTCTTGCTGTGAGGCAACGGTGCTAACCACTGCACCACCGTGTTGCCAATGTTATATTTATTAATTAATTTTTAGTAATTTTATTAATATTCTGAACTAGCTTTAATTTATTATCTTTTAAAAATATTGTTTTATTTAAACTTGCATCCTTTTGATCTGTAACATACATTTTTAAAATGTATTCATTTGTTCTGATTTATTGTTTTTCATATGATTTTTATATTTTATTTCAAGTTTACCTACAATATTTACTGTAATTGACATTGGACTGCATCACGTTAGGAGAACCATGTCACAATGAAAACAAAGGATCATTGTTTTGCAACTTCTACCACAGAAATCTGGAATTATTATGATATAATTCTCCCTTACATTTGACCATGACCATGTAGACGTCAATAGTGCAGATGGGAGGCTGAGGAAGCCTCTCTCCTTTCTCCAGCAGGTCCGGGATCTCTCGTGTAGGAATTCCATCATACGGCTTTCCTCCAAATGTCATCAGCTCCCAGATAGTCACTCCTGGAAGAAAAACAAGTAAATATATATATTTTTTTAAAAACCTTTAGGCATTCTGTCAGGTTGGTGCTCAAGAATGAAGTGCGTGAATGACGAAACTGCATTCACAAAAATTATACTTTAAAGGGCACCTATGGTGAAAAATCTACTTTTTAAGCTGTTTGGACAGACATACTGTATGTGTGGGTATAGTGTATAGACCGTCATATTGGGGTGATATAAACACACCCAGTCCTTTTTCCAATTTAACAACATAAAAACGGTGGACCAATTGGAGCGGTTTTGAGACCAACCGCAACATGACGTAGGAGTGCGGTCCCCCCGCCCACCAATATTGATTGACAGGCACGCATTACCATATGCTCAATTTGTTTTCACGACCACCATTTTCAGCGTGTGAGTCAAAGCGATGTCACCAAAGAAACACCCTTGCTCTATTTTTAGATATAAGGTTCATTGGGCTCAACACAAGATCAACATTCACCACGTTATCGATCTCCTCGGCACCAGTGTTTGTAACTTTAGGTGGGTTTGCATACATGTGTACTTTTCATTGCGTCTTCCTTAAACTTCAGCCGTTTGCATTTCCTGCGGTCACAAAAGCTCCCTGTCATCTTAACTAGGTGCAGCTGGAAAGTGCGAGCACATTGCCTCACGCGCGTGTCCCTCCATTGGAAATAACGAACTTGCCTTAAGCAGGTCACAACCAGAAGTGCCGCTCGGCGACGCACAGAGCAGCGCCATGCATTTCAGAATTCTAAACATAGGTTTCTATCAGGGTACACACAACGGCGCCGCAAGTCGGCAGCTGTCCACGGCGCCCAGCCACGACTCAAGACACTGTTTATATTTCTGCCGCACCACAGAGCGTTATCTGAATAGTTTCATTTTAAATAACATGCGAATGTGCGCGTCTGGTGTGCCGTGTCGCGGCTCTGAGCGGCGCATCCGGTGTATGATGCCCTTCAGTCAAAGTTAATTCAGTGTGCTTGGTTATTAGTCTCGGTGTACAAGCTCGGAGCTTTAAACTAGCACACAGTTGGCTGTAAAACTATACAACGACATAAATGATTTTGTAGTCTCTGCTTGGTCTGTGTCCGAGTCGTACATGTACGGCTGAATGCTGGTCCTCTCACTCATGTTGCTTCTTTCTGTCTGCCTGTCTGTTGCCATACACAGCGGGGGAGCTCTTGGCTCCGCCCCCTTGTTAAGTTGGGCGGGAAGTTGAAACTAATTTTCATGTGAAGCAACACACCCCTAAAACAACAAACTGTGTACACGCCCCCAAATGACACTTTTTAACACATTATAATAAAAATCTGAATTGTGTTTGAACTGAACCTAAACTGGCACACTCAGAAGAACCATAATATTAATATGAGATCTTAAAAAAGGGGTAAAATAGGTAAATATGATTACATTTAACTGGAATAAAGGGTCACCTTACCGTAACTCCACACGTCACTCTGGTGGGTGAATTTCCTATAGTGGATGCACTCCAAGGCCATCCATTTTATAGGCATCTGACAAAGCAAGAGGCAATACTTCAGCAGCTTGTGTTAAATAAAAAAAACACAATGGTACAGTACATGAAAACGTAATAAAGTGAACACAAAAAAACTGCATTCATCAAGTGAGCGCACTGAGCAATGCATTATTGTTTATTTACACAACATGACAAAGTTTCTTCAAAGCTTACATCGCTAAAACCAAACCTTATCACAGTATCATGCATTATGTATTAAGTCTGGCAAGTTAATATTTCAGAAATGGAATAATCAGTGGTATCGGATTCTTTTCATCTTTTTCTTTAGAGGGGGAAAATAAGAAGCAGGTTGGGCAACATGTGCATGCAGCGCTGCCGGGTATCAAACCACACTAAAGCTTCAGAGTTTCTCCTGTGTGAGAGAACAAACATGGCTGATTTAAAATGGTAGATGGTTGGTGCTGAATGGATTCCCAAGACGCTCTGTTCTTGTATGGAAACAAGAGGGAGATTCAGATGAATGAGATCAAATCAATGTGTTCATCGAGTGAAGGAAAATGACAGCAGCAGCAGCAGGGGTGGGAGGTTTGTTGAAGTGAAAATGTGTAAAAATGATGGAAGACTGACATTTGCTTGTGTAAAACTCTCTTTACACAATCTTGAGGTGTTGTGAATTGTTATCTTGTTGTTATTCTGTTGTTTGGTTTGGTTTATTGTGATACTTTTGGGTTGTTAGTTGGGTTGTTCAGCAGTCAAATGCAGATTTTGTATACGGTTTCATTTCGAATGCATTACAGTGAAGACTTGTTAACTGATAACTGGTTGCTTCTTTCCATGTATAGTTAGAAATGGCTTAATTTAACCTAACACATAATTTTACTGTAAAACATTAAGGCTTGTGTAAGAATGTATGACACATCAAAAATGATATTCTTATAAATTGTTTAGTTTCTTTTTTAATGTTAAATGTACATTAGATGCTCTGTTTAACATTCTGTGCTGTTTAGATGGTCTTAATATTTATAATTTCATATCATATTTACTGTAAAATAAAATAATGTTTTAACTTGTTTGAATCTACTATTTATCTGTTTTTGCAAATTAAAGGTGCAGTAGGTGATTGTCTTGAAACACTTTTTGTTGTGCTGGTTGAAAGTCTCTTCACATTCCGATAGTATTGAATAAAGTAAATGATCTAAATGTATTTAAATGTATTTTTATATTCTGGATAAGGCATAAAACTAAAAAATGTTCATCCAATTAAATAGGGTCGGGCCGACATCTCCCATAATTCCGATAAGTAGCTCAAACGGTCTGTCAGCAAATGCAGATTTGAACTAATGCACAGCTGCCAGGGCCCGATTAACCAATGGGCATTATGGGCACAGGCCCAGGGGCCCGTGCGCACTTGGGGGCCCTGCGAGGGGGGAAAAAAATGCCGATTTTGGAGTGTCTGTTTAGGCTAGGTGCAAATAGCGCACCTTGTTGAAATAAGCAATTTCAGCGATTTCCTCCCATCACTGTTTGATTGACAGAGACAACGTAACTATAGAGTGCAATTGAAAGCATCGTGACTGGCGAAGCTCGTAAAGCGCATGATAACATGTTTTGACGCGAGCGATTCGAATCCAGCATCTGATGAACTCATTCTTCTTTTTTCCCCCATTACATATCAGATTGGAAATACATTTATCTTTATTAAAAAGGAAATATTTTTTTGTTTGAAAATGAAAATAATGAAAATTTGATATAAAGTCACAAGTGGCTCGTGGGTATTTAATAAGGTTTAGCTTATTTCATATGTGTATAAACAGCATCTAAATAGTTATTTAAATTATTCTATAAACAGTTTCCACCTGGTGTTAAATGTTAGCGACATTTTAATGTAACTAATTTGTATTTACAACGAATACTCTTTACAATATATATTTCTAGTACTGCTTGCGTGAACTTGAACAAATATACTAAAAACCATTCATTTTCACTAATTTTATTAGTAATTTTTTTTATCAAAGTGTGCTTTAAATCTTTTTAAAATAAGTAAAATCTCTGTAGCCTATAAATATATGTACGCTATATCATTTATTTAAAAAAATGCGGGCAATATATTATAGATTCATTTTATTAAAAAATATTATATTATTCCTATTTAATTCAACTATAGGGGTGCGGGTAGGGGGCCCAACAGGACAATGTTCCCAGGGGTCTTTGAATTCTTAATCTTGGGCTGGGAGCCGTTTACGCGCAGATCCACTGTTTGTGTGTACACGTGCTGCGGGTTCATGAGAGAGAGAGAGAGAGAAAGAAGGAGAAAGAGCGCGAGCGATAAAAACATGCTGAATCAAAACTTTTTTAATATCCTGAATCAATATTGGAGTTACTGTTGCATGCTGGAGGAGGGACGACACCATGGCTGAAGTGTTTCTGTTAGACAGGTAATGTTCTGTTTTAAAACTATTTTAGCTTCATGCAAAGCTGATGTAGATGTTGTTTTTACAAATGGGTTATATGCACAGAAGTGTTGCTCAGCCACTGAAATCTGGCCGATAGATTGATGTGACTATTTTCAGGGTCATAAGGGCCTTTTACAGCATTGATAATGCCGATTTTTAATTAGTTTAACAACAAAACATCAGTAAATAGCGCTATTCCGCCTAGCCTGTTTTACTGAGCAGAAGTTGCTTTTATATTCACATCACATTGGTTCATTTTTAAACAATGACAGCCTGTGACGGGCTCCCTATATTGTTTACCATGCTACTCTAAATATTCGCTCTGAAATAGCATGTAAGTATGGCTTAGTAATGAGTGTAATTCCTGCACGCCACTGGCCAAGCACTAGTCGCTAAGTGAGGGTTCTGCTGTCATCTTTAAAGTGCATGCGCTTCAGGAGATGTGGTTTCGGATGGCAGGGGTGGGACTGTGTTTCAGAGATTTATGCCAGCCGGTTAGCATTGGCGCAGATCACCTACTGCACCTTTAACTAATATTGCTGGATTAGGGCTGCAAGATTCTGGCTAAAATGAGAATCACATTTTTTTTATTTTGCTTAAAATCAAGATACCCATTTTCTCACGATTCTGTAGATGTAAAATAAAGGTTAACATGAGTAGGCATTTATTATTGTTATTTCTCAAACATATGGTAAAACAACAATAATAATATTAGGCTCATGTGTAAGTCTACTGTTAGTTAAAATGCTAAATTTTGTATAGACTTCAAACAGTGGACTTGAGCAGATCATAGTCATTAATGCACAGTAAAGTGACGACATCAGAATATACTATTCATAATTCTAAAGTTGAATTATTATGTTTGAGGCATATGCTTGCAATCTGTTATTGACAACATTATTAGACCATTTTTTTCACTGGTAAAATGAAACATTTGTCATTATCAGATTCCCTCATGCATTATAACTTTATACAGGCTAGAGTAGTTATACTGACACTGTTAAACATTTATTCTCATGCACAACACTTTGTGTTCGCTATGAAAGAAAAAAATATATAAAATGCTTGTCGTAATCATAACTCAAAAATGCGATATGATCGTTTAAATGATGTGCGCACTTTTGGTTTCACTTTGAGAAAAAAAAACATACATGTAAATCATACTTCCCGCGCGGCTCCCAAACGATCGCTCTGTGCAACAAACTGAATGTTATACATGGGCAAGCCTCCATCCTCTCAGTGGTAAACAAACTGTGCGTAAGCTCACGTGTCATTAACAGACGCAAATACATCAATACATCAAGACAGAAATTACATTTTTGGGTGAATAATACCATACACACATATATATATATATATATATATATATATATATATATATACAGTTGAAGTCAGAATTATTAGCCCTCATTTGATTTTTTTTTTCTTTTTTAAACATTTAGCAAATGATGTTTAACAGAGCAAGGAAATTTTCACAGTATGTCGGATAATATTTTTTCTTCTGGAGAAAGTCTTATTTGTTTTATTTTGGCTAGAATAAAAGCAGTTTTTAATTTTTTAAAAACCATTTTAAGGTCAAAATTATTAGCCCCTTTAAGCTATTTTTTTTTTCGATAGTCTACAGAACAAACCATCATTATACAATAACTTGCCTAATTACCCTAACCTGCCTAGTTAACCTAATTAACCTAGTTAAACCTTTAAATGTCACTTTAAGCTGTATAGAAGTGTCTTGAAAAATATCTAGTCAAATATTATTTACTGTCATCATGGCAAAGATAAAATAAATCAGTTATTAGACATGAGTTATTAAAACTATTATGTATAGAAATGTGTTGAAAAAAATCTGCTCTCTGTTATACAGAAATTGGGGAAAAAAATAAACGGGGGCTAATAGTTCAGGGGGGCTAATAATTCTGACTTTAACTGTATATATATATATATATATATATATATATATATATATATATATATATATATATATATATATATATATATATATATATACAGTATGTAACCTTCAACACTATTTGGAGGTGTCCACGTTGCTGAGCAATGTATGTAAAACATTGTGAAGACTTGTGTGACCTCCTTTATGCTTCTCCCGAACTTGAAAATATAATTGGCTGAATCGTAGAAATGCTGGATTAAGATTGTGTGGGGTGTCGAATCGAGATTGCGATCTTTTTACGATTTATCGTGCAGCCCTGTGCTGGATTCAGTCTACTTTTTTACTTGCGTTACATTAAACAATGTGTTATCATAAGGTTTTCAACTCCTTAATTACTGTACTGCTGCACTGTGGACACAAACAAAAAAGTAATTGTCTACTATTCGTCGCCTCATGACCAATCATTACTTTCCCAATGTTTAGGTGGGACTTGCAACTAACTTTCAGAAACAAAAGTGTAAACACATCAAAATGGAGAATAATTGTTGTCAATGCTCCACAAACCTTTTGTTTATTAAATAATTTCACCTAGCAGCACCAAAACCATCATTTTACTTTCAATTTGCCATGTTTGAAATCTGTGTATTAAAAAAGAGCTTCTGTCTTCCTATTGGTCATAAACTGGCACTGACTATAATACAAACTTAAGAATGCTAGTCTTTGGACGTCCCAGATTTGACGTTGGTGGCTGTCCACTATCAAACATTATACATAGTGCACTGAGTATATAGTCTGGCATAAATCTGATCACTCAGAAAAAAAAGCACACATTTCTTACTGACATGCTGAGAATAGTGCCAAGTACTACAATAAATTCTGAAATAGAATGAAATTGACCTTTCATAAGATGTGGGCAGTGTCCCGATTAGTCTGTAAGTCATGTACGCTCGCACAAACAGTGCCATTAAGAACCTGTGAACCTTTAAATACTTGCGAATAAAATCTCTATTCTGGTAGTGTGTGTGTTTGGCCATAGCAAATGCTGTTAATTAGCCCACTAAAAGACACAAACTGCAACATATGTCTTGATTATTCCAAGCAGTGTTCAAATTAATAATAACGGATGCTATGCTAAAGGGTAAGTGTGTGCCCTTTGTCTTGTCAGGGTCACGCTGTACTGACCTTGCCTCCGTCTGCATTGTATTCCTTCTCATTTGCATCCAGAAGGCGAGCCAGACCGAAGTCAGTGATCTTGATGTGGTTAGGTGACTTTACTAGGACGTTTCGAGCAGCCAGATCCCTGTGCACGAGTCTCCGCTCCTCCAAATACATCATACCCTGCATCAACACACATATTAAAAAACGTTTAAGTCTTGATGAATATTAAACTCAGATATGATGATTCCATCATTATCTCTTCTGGGAAAATGTGCAAATCTGAGTGTCCTTGACACAGGTGAGTGGACTTGACAAACCACCCAGAAGACACTCTATTTTCCTTTCCATATGCACCAGACACTTTCATATAAACACTTCATGTTCTTGAGAAAACATTGTGTGATTATGAGTGTGCCTCACACAGGTGAATGGGTTGATAAACCATGAAATTACACTTTTTCCTCTTCCTTTCTATATGCATCAGACAAAAACAATCAAACATCAAACCAACCAACAATCAAACAAACAAACAAACAAACAAACGAAAAACTTAGACTCGTCATGGCTTTGTATAAAATTATCAGCTAAATAAATAATTTTAAATCTAATTCGTATAAATGAGTAAAATATACTTAAAAATCCCAACATTTTAAAATGATACAAGAATGACATTGAGTACAGTGCTTATTAAGGGGTCATGAACTGAGAAACCAACATTACCTTGATCGCTTGACATATAAGAGGTCACAGTACTATGAGTACATCCTATAAGTTTCAGAGCTCAAAACTTTGTTGTTTCTCTAAAAGCAGCTTATATTGAAGGCAGTCTGACAAAATGACAAGTTTTGTAATGTTCTACTCTATGATGTAATAAGGCATAAGCTCCACCTCCTTAGATCAATGTCTGATTTAAATTCATTGCCTGTTTAACCTTGTTTATATCCCGACTACAATATTCCGATCCCTGTCGTCCTGCCTCTTTGCTTTGTTCACCTCATTATGTTTCCATTGCCACAACCAGCTTATATTCTAACCCTTGTTTGTTGCTATAGTGTTTGATTGTCACCTCCCCTTTTAAAATTGTTAGCCTTGTGCATTTAATCCCTCTGTTTTAGTCTTTTTTTGTCGCTTGTTGTATGTATGTGGATGTATTTCTTGCACTCTGGCTTGTCTTTCCTGTTTTTGGATTTCTTTATTAAACACTTGCCTTGCATTTAATTATAAAAATGTAACTGTAAAACAAACAAACAAACAAAAACAAAAACAAAAACAAAAACAAACAAAGAAACAAACAAACTTAAACTTGTCATGGTGTTAGATACAATTATCGGCTAAATGAATAATTCTAAATCTAAATCGTATAAATGAGTAAAATATACTTAAAAATCCCAACATTTTAAAATGATACAAGAATGACATTGAGTACAGTACATCTGGTGTTTATTAAGGGGTCATGAACTGGAAAACCAACATTCCCTTGATCGCTTGACATATAAGAGGTCACAGTACTATGAGTACATCCTGTGAGTTTCAGAGCTCAAAACTTTGTTGTTCCTCTAAAAGCAGCTTATATTGAAGACAAAATGACAAGTTTTGCAATGTTCTACTCTATGATGTAATAAGGCATAAGCTCCACCTCCTTAAATCAACGTCTGATTTTAATTCACTGCCTGTTTAACCTTGGTGATATGCAAAACTGTTATCCAATCACAGCAGTGGGTGTTTACTTCTGAGTCTACAATCAGCCACGCCCCTTCAAACAGAGTGTTCTTATGAGGTGTTAAAAACCGGACAAAAAATAGTCAGTTACTAAATTATGATGCATTTTGATGTAAAGGTCTTGATAACATTATAATGTTGACCTGAAATTGAGGTAGGTAACTTACACATTTTTTTTTTTACTTATTTTTCACTATATATTTTTTTTTATTGTAACTTATTTTCAGTTATCAGTTATTTGCCACATAAATATTAGTATTTATTTTTAAGTTGACTTTTTCATATTTTATTTTGATTACAGCATTTAGTTTTATATAAAAAAAATAATACAATTAGACAATTTTAATAAAAAATATGACTAGAAATGTCAAAATACAAATATTTATGCTGCTAACAATAAATGAATCCTTTGACTGTCCCTCTATCAAAAGGTTGACCAAGTTTTTACTGTTTTAAATAATGACTGTTAAAGTCATTTAAAGAATTACTGTTTTAAATAATGGCTTACACACAGCATTGTTGATTTACAAAAAAAAAAAGAAAAATCAAACAAACATCCCGTCGCACTACTTCACTTGATTTTGGCTTTATTGTAAAAAAAAAAAAAAAAAAAAAACAAGAGCGCCAGTTAAATGAGAATCTGAAATATTTCATGGCATACTTAAAAAAATAAAAGTGATTTAGTATTCAAAAGTTTTATTTTTTTTTGTATATTTTTAAATAAATTGGTTCTACACTTCATATTTTCTGATTTTTCATAGTATATGTACAGTTGCAATCAGAATTATTGAACCCCCTTTGAATTTTTTTTCTTTTTTAAATATTTCCCAAATTATGTTTAACAGAACAAGGAAATTTTCACAGTATGTCTGATAATATATTTTTCTTCTGGAGAAAGTCTTATTTGTTTTATTTCGGCTAGAATAAAAGCAGTTTTTAATTTTTTAAAACCCATTTTAAGGTCAAAATTATTAGCCCCTTTAAGCTATTTTTTTAATAGTCTACAGAACAAACCATTATACAGTAACTTGCCTAATTACCCTAACCTGCCTAGTTAACCTAATTAACCTAGTTAAACCTTTAAATGTCACTTTAAGCTGTATAGAAGTGTCTTGAAAAATATCTAGTAAAATATTATTTACTGTCATCATGGCAAAGATAAAATAAATCAGTTATTAGAGATGAGTTATTAAAACTATTATGTTTAGAAATGTGTTGAATTTTTTTTTTTTATCTCCGTTAAACAGAAATTGGGGAAAAAAATAAACAGGGGGGCTAATAAATCAGGGGGTTGAATAATTCTGATTGCAACTGTATAAAGCCCGGTACTTTTACCATAAACCGACATATCAACCAGTTGGTAGAGGCTGATATTTTAGAAATTGAAGTGTTGAAGAAAAATGAATTGAGTGTCATTATGAAGCGACATTAGGAGTTAAGCAATGCACTTCAAACCTTTTTTTCTTGGTGGGGTAGTTAAAAGGGTAAAGAATACTGTATACAGTAGTAAGTTGAACTATAAGATTTATTTTTTATTTTTTATAATAATAATAATAATAATAATTATTATTATTATATTAATAATAATAATAATAATAATAATAATAATTATTATTATTATTATTATTATTATTATTATTATTATTAATAATATTATTATTATTATTATTATTATTATTATTATTATTATTATTATTATTGTGCTAAATAAGGTCTACAACAAGTCTACAATATCCCGATCCCTGTTGTCCTGCCTCTTTGCTTTGTTCACCTCATTATGTTTCCTGTGCCACAACCACCTTATATCCTAACCCTTGTTTGTTGCTATGGTGTTTGATTTTCACCGACCCCTTTAAAATTGTTAGCCTTGTGCATTTAAGCCCTCTGTTTTAGTCTTTCTTTGTCACTTGTTGTGTGTACGTGGATGTATTTCTCACACTCTGGCTGGTCTTTGCTGTGTTTTAGATGTCTTTATTAAACGCTTGCCTTGCCTGTACTCATAACAATATATATGGAAAATACATATTTGTCATAACCATTCTTATCGCTCATACACTAATAAAAATCTTAAGGTATTTTTGCATTAGAGTCATGATTAAATAAAGATTCATCATCTGAAAGAGTTTGTATAGGGTGAGAAAGAAGGCATTTGCATTAAAATCAACTTTGTTTCTGGCATCACTTTCAAAGACATTTTATGGAGGGATTACGCTGGGTAAAAAAGTGTCACAGCGTTATTAATGAAGATTGTACACATTGATAAGCGATGAGTCTCTTCTCAGGCGTGGCTGTGTATCGCAAAACAATGAAAACTCCAGACATCAATTTTCTGGAGGAGCGAACAATACATGTAATCGATTTAAGTCCAAAAGCGTAGCATGGAGGCCTTTCGCGGGGCCGCTCTCCATTCGCAAGAAAACAGCCTCTCTCCTTCTCCCTTTCAAGTGCCCTTGAGCCGGTGGCTGGATGGAATTTAAATCTTAATGTGATTGGTGGAGAGAGGTAAGGACAGCTTGTGGCAAAATGGTTTTACTAGAAGAGTGAGATTGTAAAAGTGGGAAAATACGATTTGAGAGGTCCAGCGTAGCCCATCACAGGTGCTCTCCGAGATGAGACGAGCACGTCTGTCATCGCTAAAAGAGTCTGGTTTCAAGAGCTTTTAAATATCAAATAACTGAGAATACATGCATAAGAGGAAGAGTATTACATCATGTATAAAGCACCATGTTGCTCTTGGTAGATAAAGAATCAACAATGCATGTTATACTGAAGGAAATTCTTGCTTAGGGATTTATTTAACAGGGAATTGAAGAGAGATATAAACAGATTTGGCTATTTTTAAAACAAACAAAAATTTTTATTTACTTTTTAAACGCAAAACTTTTATATTTTTTTATTGTGAAACAAGTTATTACTGTTGTGTGTGTTTGAGGAAAACTTTATTTCTTTTGTGATTGCCCATGGTGTTTGTCTCCGCTGGTGATTACTTCCTGTAGTTTGTTGCAAGTGCCAGCAGTGTTTTCTCTATTGGAGTTGAATTCTTAATGAACTACAACTCCCAGAACTCTCTGCGCTCATCATCTCCTGCAGCAGCTGACAATAATACGGACATTCCAACACAGACACAGCTGCTGCTCATCTACACTGATTACAGGGACTAAGCTGTGGTCACACTAGAGTTTGAGCATGCGAAATTCTGTAGTACAGCGCTGTAAAAAGGGGCGGATTTAAACAAGATGATTAGACATTTAAAAAAGCGAGCGATTGGTCCATATTTAAAATTTCTGTTCAGAGAGGTCATGTTTTGATCTTCAATTGGTATCACGCAGTCAAGTGATGCAATTTCGCAGGTCAGAGTTCACCAAGCTTGAACTTTGCAACGAAACTTGTCGCACGAGTTTGCGTTTCTGGTCTGACACATTCGCGTGCGTATGAATGGAAATCTATGGGGAGAAAAGTCCAGTGTGACCGCAGCTTTATTCACACATTGCAGAGTCTTGTTTCTTTATTTGATTTTTCCGTGTTTTTGATTCTAGCCTTGTAGCTCGTTCTGATTCACTGCCGCCTAGTCTCACCTCTCACCTGCATAATGACCACGTCTTTTGGATTTTCCTTGTACTACTCTTTTGCTCCTGTTTGCTCCTTGAAGAGAGATAAAAACAGATTGGCTATTTTTTAAAATAAACAAACTTTTTTTTTATTTTTTATTGTGAAACAAGTTATTACTGTTGTGTATATTTGCAGTAAACTTATTTCTTTTGTGATTGCCAAAGGTTTTGTCTCCGCTGGTGATTACGTCCTGTAGTTTGTTGCAAGTGCCAGCAGTGTTTTCTCTATTGGAGTTTAATTCTTAAAGAACTACAACTTTCAGAACTCTCTGAGCTCATCAACTCCTTCAGCAGCTGACTATGATGCTGCAATCACACTGGGCTTTTCTCCCCTACAGACTTCCATTCATACGCACACGAATGCGTTAAGCCTCATTCACACTATGAGCATTTCAACGGAGAGCGAGCGACTTCCGGCGACCTCCATCTTTGCGAGCAACAGCAACCGTTGGCGACCAGGTAGGTGTGTCGAGCATCACGACAAAGTTGAGAATCCTTCAACTTTATGGAAATGAAGAGCGACTTTCTTGAGCGACAGCCAATAGGAGTACCAGGAGAGCTTACATGATCCTCGCTCAGAGGCCGGTTGTATTCGTGCAGTATATACAGTACCTACACAGAGCTGCGTTTACAGCAGGTAGCCACCCAGAGCGACAGGCAGCTACAAAGTCGTTGCTAGTCTCAATGAGGCATCAAGCCGCCTTTCCACTGCACACAACATTTGGACACGACTGTCGGAATACACCCCCTTGTAGCAAATGTATAGAATTTTCAGTGTTGTCGTGCACCATGGGAGAGAAGCTGATTCTCGTGGTGTCTGAAATTAAGTGCAAAAAGAGCCTTTATTCTCTGTGCATTTACTATGGTTAAATGAATAAATACTAAAAACTCATAGACCTCTAAAATTTTGGAGGGAATGTGAAGACAGCATTAAAATTATATGTTTTATTACTCATTTATGAATAGAAATGTTTTTTTTTTTTGTAGACTTTTTTCTGATAAAAAAAAAAAACAAAAAAAACTCTTATTTCTTATCTTGCGCGCATGGACCTGCTTGAACAACACTGGAATATCACATCTGGTCGACCGGTCGCATACGCTCTATTCGCAGGAGTTCAAATATTTTAACGGATCCGCAGCTCAAAGCGGATCCGAATTTTCTGCATACGGAGATGATCGGAACTCCATGCAGCTCCCGATTGGAAATGATTGTTGTATGCAGTGGAAAGGCAGCTTCAGACCGGAAACGCAAGCTCGTGCGACAAGTTTCGCAGTTCCCTGCAAAGTTCAAGCTTGGTGAGCTGACATGCGAAATCGCATCACGTGACTGTGTGAGACCAATCGAAGATCAAAACTGATCTCTAAATATGGAGCAAAATATGATCTGATCAAAATATGAATAGAGATCTCTAAATATGATCTCTAAATATGGAGCAATCGCTCGCTTTTTTAAATGTCTAATCATCTTGTTTAATTCCGCCCCTTTTTACAGTGCTGTATCTCTGTACAGAAATTTAAAATATGGACCATTCGCTTGCTTTTTTTAATGTCTAATCATCTTGTTTAGTCTCGCCCCTTTACGCAATGCCGTACGACAGAATTTCGCACGCACAAACTTTAGTGTGGTCGCAGCATAAAGCTGCGGTCACACTGAACTTTTCTTCCCATAGACTTCCATTCATATGCACGCGAATGCGTCAGACCGGGAACGCAGGGTAATGCGTCGAGTTTCGCACTTCGCTGCGGTGCAAAGTTCAAGCTTGGTGAACTCTGACCTGCGAAATAGCATCACTTGACTGCGTGAGACCAATCCAGGATCAAAACATGACCTCTCTGAACAGAAATTTAAAACATGGAGCAATCGTTTTCTTTTATAATGTCTAATCATCTTGTTTAATCCCGCCCCTTTTTGCAGCGCCAAACGACAGAATTTCGCAAGCTCAAACTCTAGTGTGACCGCAGCTTAATTCGGACAATCACACACAGACACAGCTGCTGCTCATCTACACTGATTACGAGGACTTTAAATACACCTCACCTTCACTCACACATTGCCGAGTCTTGTTTCTTTGTGAACGTTACAAAGCGCTTTCCTTGTTTGATTTTCCTGTGGTTTTGATCCAAGCCTTGTACCTCGTTCTGATTCACTGCCGCCTAGTCTGACCTCTCGTCTGCATACTGATCACGTCTTTTGGATTTTCCTTGTACTACTGTTTTGCTCCTGTTTGTGACTTCTGCCTGTACGACCTCGATTAATAAACTGCATTTGGATCCGCAAGTCTGTTTTCAGTGTCTGCTTCATAACAATACAGCAGAATTATGCTGAGTCAAGTTTTTTTTTGACTTTTCATTTATTTATGCTTTTAAATTGCGTTATGTTGATTTTTCCTCCAAAAACCTTTGATGTCGAACAGTTTAAAAAGCTGACATCAAAAGGTTTTATTGATTTTTTTCCAGTTTAATAGTGATTGGTTGTAAATGCCAGGTGTACAAACACCTTATATAACTTTACACTTAAATGTAACGATAAGGATGTATTAGTCAGTGTTCATTAATAGATTGAATACACAGGGATTAAAATTGTTACAATGTTGCACTTTATACTTGGTGCGGTTCGCTTTCACACAGCAACATTTCTAAATGGACCAAAAGAGCTAAAACAAGTCACGTGCGAGTTAACTCTCCTCACATTGGTCAAAGTTTCAGGGTTTATTTTGCAAAGTCCCACTCAGCTGTCATGCGTCCTTATTTTAATTTATGGCAATGAGCAATAAGACATTATAAGCGGAAAGCTGTGCTTTAGATTTGAATGGTGACATCCACAGACATCGTCACCAAGTATAAATCAGAGGTAAGACTTTCTCATACAGAGCCCTTGGCAAGAATTATGCATTATAGTCTTTACATCATAGAGAGAAATAACAGATAAACCAAGACTGCAGTTCGGTCAGTTTTCCTAACAGATAAACCGCTCTTGGTAATAGTTAGCATGCTTTCACTTTCGTATTTGACATGAAATGCACATTTACTGGTAGGAATGACAGCCCGCCCTACTCATAATTCTCTCTTCATATAGCCATATATATACCTGGCTATTACATATCCATAATACACTGTGATATAGCAGGGCTCGGATCATTTTGCTTTCTCACTACAATCAATCCGCTCCAGAGTTTATTTCAATCGAGCCGAGACCATCTCATTCAGGCGATCTCGGACCGATTTTGGTGCGGATCCTAGTGCGATTGTTGGATTCACATACAGATATGGCTACTGAGAATGCGTGAGTGATTTAAACAAATATTGTACATCTCCGCAGTAAAGCGCGGTAAAACGGAACATGGTCTAACACAAGAAATACATGGCCAGCAGGGGGCAGTTATGTAACATAGTAAAGATGTGCAGATCAGCTGAAATGTCACCCAAATCCGCATTCGTTTTAATGATGAAATGCAGCCATATGTAGCTCTGGCTATATAATCCGCGCTCTCCAGAAATGTATAGAGGGGTACGTTTTCACAATGAGCCTGTGTTGAATGAAACCTTATTGTATAGCGTAACCTTATTTGTTATACGATATATTGTTTTAAACTACTAAGTATCAATAAAGCCACTTTTGTTAAACTGCAGATTTGAATTTTCAACATCAAAAGTCAGAGCAGAGATTGCAAAATACTTAAAATGATTAATTAATGCATATTTTTTACAGGGTTGCTAACTTAGATGCATGTAGTAACATTTCTGATTTTATTTTTATTTTGTGTGTGTGTGTGTGTGTGTGTGTGTGTGTGTGTGTGTGTGTGTGTGTGTGTGTGTGTGTGTGTGTGTGTGTGTGTGTGTGTGTGTGTGTGTGTGTGACTTCTACATTTAATATATTCCTTTCTACTTTATGTCCTTTAACAAAATGTATTTTTCTATTATTAACATTAAAACTGAACTAAGATAAACTACGGGAATTTCAAAATTGTAGTTTTTATACTAGAAATAATCTAAAGAACACCCCGTGGAAGACCGAAACCAAGTTGGTGGAATCAAGTAAAGGTTGACATGGAGAGGATTGGGGCTACTGAAGAAGATGCGGAGAACCCATCGTACTGGAGGGGATTTGTTGATGCGGCTAAATATCAACTTCGACATAAATAGCACTGGGAGTAAGTACGAGTAAGAGTAAGTATATACTAAAGAACAACACAGGTTCAATAAGATTTCTGCTATATACTGTATAGTATCAGTTGAGGAAAATATTTACCACATTTACTTTCTACAATACTACAAACTTTTAAAATGCACATTTAGATTTGTAATTCCACATACGCGCCTAATCATCTTATTGCTGAATTGCTTGCATCCTTTTTACTTTCAGATGAACTTTATTTTAAAATAATTATATTCAAATGGCTGGGGGAAATATCAGATTGTTTTGCTTTTATGTGAAGAGCAAAACAACACATAAAAGAAGTACTTTTCGTCAAAAAAAATCTGTTGGATATTCTTCTAATTTTCTATTCGTTCCCAAGAAAAGGTATATGCTAATATGATTTTATGTCAAACTTGAATGAAAGCTCTATTCTAATTGCGAACAAAACAATGGCACATAAATTGTATAATGAATAACTAAAGAGGCTTTTTTCAGCATGTCAACGGTCTATGATCTGCAGCACAGCCAGATCTGTAAGTAGTTATTAACAAGAGGCAGCAGCTCTGAAAGAGAAATCCCCCAATTTAAGATAAACCGAGAACACACCAGCGTACCAGCTAAAACAGTCTGAGAATTGGGTTTATTTCAGCTGAATATAAATGAGTTTGGGTTAAACTGGAAAAGAGGATGATGCTTTGGACTCAAAAATGTGGCTAAGACGTTTCTTCTGTTATGAAAAAAATGGCTATCTTAGCCATCTTAAAGGCTATATAGGCTTATTGTCAGAATTCTGCCATTTCCTTTTTTAGTGGCAGAGTCCAGACACTAGTCCTGTCATGTCTTGTATGTTGTGCTCAGCTTGAGTTTTCTCGAGTCGAGCACTCTTAACCTGTTCTTGTGTGTCTTTGTCTTTTGTATGAGCGCCCTCTTGGCCACGCTTGGGTCGTGCGTGCTCGATATGCGTGCTCTCGTCCTGGTGTGTTGTGTTTGCGGCATGGTGTTTTCGGTCTCAGAGCTCCAGTCTAGTTGGTTTTGATTTCGGTTGGTGCTGGGGATCGGAAACATGCATGCCGCTTGTGAGTGCACAGTAAGTGATTTATTTGTCATGTGCTCGTGGCTTGCATTCTGTCTCGTCTTAGTGTTGTGTTTAGCATGCCTCCATGGCTCCATATTCACATGTTGGTTGCGTGCTTTAGTATTATGTTTCATGTGAACATGCGGTTAATGGGTTCTCTCATTGGCTCTGTGTTCTAGCCCTGTTTTCACGTGAGCACATGGCTTGTGTTGTCTCTTTGAGTCATAACTCTCCTGTCTATTGTCTAGTCACACCCTACTTGTTAACCCATTATTAGTTATCCTATTCACTTGTCTGTTAATTATTTCTCCTTTATAGTCTCCTCATGTCTGCTGTCCTGTGCTAGCTCGTCATGTGTTGTATCATGTTGAGTCGTGTCCTGTTTGTCCAGCTCTGATCCTTATCAGCCCTGCCCAGTAAAGTCTGCTTGTTTATTTGTTTGTTGTTTATGTTTTCACCCTCTGGCCAGTTTGTTTTGCTGTTTATTTGATCATTAATAAATACCCAACATTTTCCCTGCACTTGAGTCCTCGCTCCTTTCCACACCCACCAACCGTATACACTGTAAAAAATTTATATGATCAATTAGTCATGACAACATATGTTTTTAGTTCATTGTAACTTGTTAAACTAAGTTAATCATGTTCTGACTTAATTGTATAAGTTACGCAAGCTGTTTTAAGTCAGTTTAACATAATATAAGTTCAATGGACTAATAAGGTTAATTTGATTCAGGCAACCAGGATTTTTTTTACATTAATTAATTAATTCATTTTCTTTTTGGCTTAGTCCCTTTATTAATCAGGGGTCGCCACAGCGGAATGAACCACCAACTTATCCAGCATATGTTTTACGCAGCGGATGCCCTTCCAGCTGCAACCCATTACTGGGAAACACCCATTTCACCCAACTCACCTGTACCGCATGTCTTTGGACTTGTGGGGGAAACCGGAGGAACCCGGAGAAACATGCAAACTTCAGAGAGAAATGCCAACTGACCTAGCCGAGGCTCGAACCAGCAACCTTCTTGCTGTGAGGTGAGAGAGCTACCCACTGCACCACCGTAGGCTAATTCCTATTAAAAGCTCGAGTCTTTTGTAGATCCATTGTGTACTAAGGTATACAGTAAATTAAAAGTTGCTATTTTCTATGCTGATATGTGCGCATGTCTTGGAATGATACTCTCATTCTAGTGCAATCTTCAAGAAACTTTGATGCTGAACTATGGCTGCAGCAGGCACAATGATATTAAGTTTGTGTTAGGGTCGGTGGCTTGATATGTGTTTTTCTTTTTGATTAACCCTCCCTTGTTTTTCTTGGCTCTTCCGTAGGTGGACGCACATGCTTGTTATTGGGGACTAATAGGGAGAAGTTAAAAAGATGCCAACAAGGAGGGGAAGAGACACAGCTTTAGTGGACCAGCCAGCAATATTTAGTTGTTCTTTGCTTTGTTATATATTTTTCACGTGGAGATGTATTTAATTGTTTGATATTCATTTATTCATTGTTTTTGGGTAAGAATGCTATTGTTATTTTGTGTTGGGTAAGAATAAATCGATTTAAAACGTTTATAATGCTTACTCAATTCCTTTATGTTGCTTTCTCTTTTAAATTAGCCATCTTAAAAAGAGGTTGTAACAGTTTGTAAGATTTTCTTTGCACAGCATAGTTATTAATTTGTAATTCTCTAGTTATTATGGAATGTAAGTATAGTTGTAAAATGAGCCTATTTAAAAAACGAAAAAAAAAAAAAAACAATAAAAATAAAAATGGAGTGTTCATAAACTAAATTAAAATGTTCATGGTGCAAATGATTATATAACAGATACACACATATTGAGGCATCTCCCACAAGTTATACGTAATGATTAACAATGGTTCTGATTAGTCTTGCCTATTAAAGCCACTTATGGAGGTAGTGTGAAAGTGAATGGTCAGATATGATCAGAGATGTATAACGTACTAGAGACCCAGACTTAAGTAAAAGTACAAGTGCTCTATCAAAAAAGTGACTTGAGTAGAAGTTGAAGTGCTCTTTAAGCACCATACTTAAGTAGAAGTACTAAAGTATTCAACATTTTTTGTACTTAAGTATTGCAAGTAGTTTATTCTAAAATTTACTACTCAAGTACTAAAAGTAAAAGTACAAGTATATGCATTATGTAGTTATTAAAGAAAGCAGTCTAAAGACATCATATTGTTTGGTTTATTTTAAAAAGAACCATAGTTTACGATTTATAATATAAATAAAACGTTAAGTGAACATTGCAGCATGTTATGAACCGTGGGTAGCTAACGTTAGTTAACTTATCTAGCTCTTACAGATAGCTCAAACTGCTGTGTTTGTGTATTACATTATTTTTAACTTGATATGTTTCTTCAAAATCGATGGTGAATTTTTGAAGGCCATTATTTCGCAATCTTTTGGGAGGCAGAGTATACACTTCATTCTATATGAACTGTCTTTCACTCCGACAAATGCAAACATGGACTCTAAATAGGGCCACGGGTGGTCTTTTTCCTCATCGCCACGAACAGTTGAAAGTGAAGGAGTTGAAGGTGGAATTTCTGGGTTTTCCATGTCGAAAACAAACTAAAATGCTCTCAATACAGGCAGGCAGCGCTGTCTTCTTTGATCGTCTGAATGATGACGAGCCAGCTTAGTCAAACCTATGACAGAGCCATCTGCTGCTCTGGCAGTGATAATGTGGGTTCCGAATGATTCGTTACATTTTTATAATTTTAACGAGTAACGATGCAGCACATAAAAAATCTACTGGAGTAAAAGTATTAAACTCATCGAAAATATGTACTGAAGTAAAGTAGAAGTAGGAGAAGAAAAAAAAACAATACTCTAGTAGAGTACAGATACAGCCTTTTAGTACTTAAGTACAGTAGTGAAGTAGTTCTACTTCGTTACTATATATCTCTGGATATGATAAATTAAACAATAAGTCCATAGCAGCCCTCCAGGTTGAGGTCAGTGCCCAGTCCAACAGTCTGTAGAAGATATGCTAATCTGTCTGCTTTGAAATACACAAATGTCTGCAGAACTGTGAAGGAAGAGGGAACAAATCTCTTAATGCCATGCGTATGAAATCTTTCCACAGCAAGCAAGTGTAATCCGAGGTAATGGTGTGGGGATTACACCCTCTGTGCCTGCTGGTGACAAAAAAAAAAAAAAAAATCATTTCCTTCTCTTCATGCTTTCCCACAACTCCGCATTTCCAACAGGAGTTTATCACATGTAGACATACAGTACTTGTCAAAAGTTTTGGGTTAGTATAACTTTTTAATAAAAGAAGTTAATGATTTCATTTGTGAAAATTGATTAAACATAGTAGTTATAATTTAACAGAAGGTTTATATTTCTAATAAATGCTGTTTATTTTAAAATGACTTTCCTTTTTGTTATGATGTTTTATGTAACAACATGAAAAGTTGGTTAACTTATGTACTGTAATGCACACAGTCCTACTGTCAGAATCAAATCAGAACTGTCAATTAGAGCTGCACGATTCTAGCTAAAATGAGAATCACAATTTTTTTGCTTAAAATAAAGATCACGATTTTCTCACGATTCTGTAGATGTAAAATAAAGGTTAATATGAGCAGGCTATTAATATTGTTTTTTTTCTCAAACATATGGTAAAACAACAACAATAATATTATGTGTAATATCTGAAATGTTGGTTAAAATGCTCAATTTTGCAACTTTGAAGGGTGGACTTGAACAGACTTTAAATTTGTCCTGGTCATTAATGCACAGTAAAGTGATGACATCAGAATACACTTATTCATTATTCTGAAGTTGAATTATTGTGTTTGAGGGATATGCTTGCAATCTGTCATTGACAACATTATAAGACCATTTTTTCTACTGGTAAAATCAGACATTTGTCAGTATCAGATTCCCTCCTGCATTATATTCAACATTATATAGGCTAGAGTAGTTATACTGACACTGTTAAACATTTATTTACACTCTGTGTCCGCTGTGAAAGAAAAACACATTAAACACTTGTCGCAATCATAACTCTAAAATGCGATACGATTATTTAAATGATGTGAGCGCTTTCGGTTTCATTTTCACTGCTAAGTGCTGTTCATACTTCACGCACGGCTCCCAAACGATCACTCTGTGCCACGAACTGAATGTTATTTACAGCTTTATTACCTGTTATTCACAGCCTATGCAGGTTCTGTTCACTAAAGTAGACGCGCGCGCATCTGTCATTAGTTATAGTGCGCGCCCGCCCTCTCTCTGTAGTAACGAGAAGGGTGTTTCTGAACAACTGGAGTGGCTACACTTTCAGGACCGCATCTGTAGGACCCTAGTTTTTTGTGACAACGCCCACTAACGGATTGGATTATAGACGCTCTAATAAGATGGACAACATGGATGGCAAGGAAAGTGTGAGTACCAGCTTTCTATTACGTTTAATTATAAACTGTCGAAGCATGTGTTAATTTTGTACTGTTACTGTTTTATACTGTGCAACGTTTCTGCAGAAATGCCCGATTAGCCCGCACGATTATCCATCTTTTAAGGGTCAGGCACAAACTTTACGCAACGATTTTTTTTTTAGAAGAAGAGTAAACTATAATGATAATAAGTATGAGGAGGTTTACACAGCTAAAGTGAGAGCTGCTAATTATTATTATTTTCTAGAATTCGTTTTCTAGTTTTATTAAATATTACGACGTTCTTAATTTGTGGCCATGGTTTAATGTTGATTTAATGGCTTGTTGACTTAACGTGCACGTTATTTAAACAATGATAAAAACACGCTGATGTGCGAAATGTTTCAGATTTATCTATATTTTATTAGTGTGAAAACTTCCTCTACTCATTGTTTCATTACATTAGCACATTAAAAACTGTGACTGACTGCCTGTTTGCCACACAATACGTGTTATTAATCTGTTTTTGTCATCGTTTTGTAGTGATGAATGAGATGTTTTGCTGTTTTTATAGTTAGGCTTATTCTACAGGCCTTGAACAAATAGAGTCTCATTGTTTATCACTGTATATAAATGTCTATCAGGTAGGCCTATTGAAGTGATAGCCAATATGATTGAATTTGCTTAAGGCTCATTGTAGAAAAGAAAACAAACTATAGGAATATTTTCATTGAGATGATCTCAAACTATTGGGTAACACTATAATAACTGCATACTATACATCAATTATTAAGCATTAACAAATAGTTAATTTATTATTTTATTATTTGTTCAGCATTTACTCTACATTAATAGACATTGATAAGCAGATAAGCGGACATTGATCTGTAGACAAGATGGTGTCGCGTACACATCGCGAGGCTCGGCGTCTCTCCAGTTTCAACTGCATTTTGTTTCCTTGTACTTGTACATGTGTAATGACAATAAAGTTGAATCTAATCTAATCTAATCTAATCTAATCTAATCTAATCTAATCTAATAAATTTGTCTTTGGATGATGCTGAGCAGGTTGTTACAGGTTAGAATATGATTTAAATTTTGTACAATGCTCAGAGAACCTTTTTGTTACTGATATTTATGTTAACCCAACATTGTTTGTTCTCTGTTTCAGTGAAGTAGAAGAATTTAACAGACAGATAGACAACCAATTGAGGAAAGAAGGGAGACCATTCAATTGGTGGGTATTGTTCCTATATACTTAAAATTTGGAGTTGGAAGTTAGGTGTCCTGTTTGATTCTTCCAACAGTGAATAAGTTTAAACCAGAACTATATATTACAGTTAAACATGGTAAAACAATTTATTAATTTACTAATTGCACAACGGCGTCACGGTGGTGCAGTGGGTAGCATGATCGCCTCACAGCAAGAAGGTTGCTGGTTCAAGCCTCAGCTGGGTTAGTTGGCATTTCTGTGTGGAGTTTGCATGTTCTTCCCGTGTTGGTGTGGGTTTTCTCCAGGTGCTCCGGTTTCCCCCACAAGTCCAAAGACATGCACTCTCAGAAATAAAAGTATGCGAGCTGTCACTGGGGTGGTACCTTTTCAAAAGGTACGCATTTGTACTTAAAGGGTCCATATTGGTACCTCAAAAGTATATATTAGTATCAGTACTTAGTAAAAATTTTAAGAGGAAAACTTTTGTACTTTTTAGGTACTAATATGTACCCTTGAGGTATTAATATGGACCTTGTAGCTACAAATTTTTACCTTTTGAAAAGGTACCACCCCAGTGACAGCTTGCGTACCTTTATTTCTGAGAGTGTGGTAGTCGGTGAATTAGGTAAGCTAAATTGTCTGTATACTATAGTGTATGGGTGTGTATGTGGATGTTTCCCAGTGATGGGTTGCAGCTGGAAAGGCATCCGCTGCGTAGAACATGTGCTGAATAAGTTGGCGGTTCATTCCACTGTGGCGACCCCAGATTAATAAAGGGACTAAGTCGAAAAGAAAATGAATGAATAATTGCACAACAAATGGTTAACCTTTTGAGTTTATATACATGATTATACATATTCTAGAATATATATATATATATATATATATATATATATATATATATATATATATATATATATATATATATATATATATGTATATATATAAAACTTGAACTTGATTCTCTCTTCCTCTCTCTCATTTACAGGAGCTGAAGTCTACAGCCAGCCAGTCTGAATGCTGCAACTGATTAAACCGTGGGGTCATGTTTGTGCTGTTGAATTGCATTAATGCAAAAATGAGTGTGTG